>CAEGAG010049264.1:0-13434 GCA_903067065.1 Brachyrhaphis terrabensis
TATATATATATATATATATATGTACATATACTGTATATAATAAACACCCCCCCCCAAAGATAACATAGTTGATTTGACTGTGTTATAAAATGGCTCTATGTGCCTGGAAAATACTCAATACTGCCCCTTTAACTTGCTGAACAGCTCTTTAGAATGATCAAGTACAACGAAAGTCCTTCATTTAACTAATTTTTTAAGATATTGACATAAGTAAAGAAAGATAAAATTGATTGCTTCATGAGTTTACCTGTTTGCAGCCCTTGAAGAAGAGGAAGAGGAGTCTCCGTTTTCATGAATGGCATCACCATTCTGCTGCACTTCTGGAAAATAGATTTTAAAATAAATGAATGAAAACGTGGGCATGTTATGATGAAGAGACTATAAGGCAGATCTTTCCCATTAAAAAGTGTATTAACTTGAGTATATTTAACTACATATGCTTCAAACTGAACTTTTTTCTTCCGGACTTGCAGTGCAGGTGGATGGAGGACTACAGACACGAACACACACAAAGCTAAGATAAATAAATAGTGAGCTCACTGGTGCCATTTGCTGCGTTGCCATTGGTCAGCGCCGCCAATTCCTCCTGGTCAGTGACAGTCAGGCCATCAAGGTACACAGTCAGCTCGCCAACAGGCACAGAAACCCCTTTCTGATCCACACTCAGCTTCAGCACCTCCTTCACATTCTCCACTGTGGAGCATAAACGAGGCAGTGGGGGGAGAGAAAGATCACAGTCAGAGAGGAAAATAAAGAAAACAATACAATTAAATACATTCATGCACCGACAGAAGTTTTTCTGGCTGATCAGCAATCTTTAAAAAGCCTGACATGCCGATTCTGATTTCGGTCGGTAGAGATGGTTTTCCTTTTGTTTTTTATAAATGACACCGTCAGGTGTTATAACTGATTTCACTTGGGTCTGAAACGTGGCTGGAAACAGCAACAAAGTTGCAAAATTGGCAACATCTGTGGATAAGAACCAATTGCCAGTCATCCAAAATTGAGGAAATTGCTGCACTGATTGATCGATGCTCCCCTGATTCACATCTCTGTTTCATTGAAGAACTGCCACTCTCCATCTTTGATCTAAATTGCCATTTACTTAAGATGCATCTAAGATTTTTTAATGGTGAGATAAAATACCACAGTATTTACACAAACATGCGAGACAAAACCATATTGCATTAATCCAAAATAGAAACTAAAGATTTTTCTAAATGATGTTGAAATTACATAAAAATATGATTATTATTATTATTATAGGCATTACTACTAGCTATTTGGAGCTCTAAAATACAGTCAGTGTAAAACTTTGGATGCAATGACAATAACAGCCTAACATCTGGGTGGAACGTTAATAATTTCGTTCATTATTTCTTTCATTAAGAAAAAAGCATAAGTATACATTTTAAGTATTTTGTAATGTCTATCATTGCATAATCAAACTTTGCTTTTTTTATATGATCTATTTTCCTAAAACTGATTAAAGCTTTACGTCTATGCATCTTATAATCTTACATTTTCTGTCATGCCGCTCCAAAGCCTGAGTGAGATCCAGCGTAGCTTTGCCCAGCAGAGCGTCTGCTTTCAGGGTGTGGTGACTCCATACTTTGAAATCCACCTGCGTGTGTGGCGTCACAGTCCTAAAAAAAAACAACCACAAAACAAAACAAAAAAAACCTAATCAAAAATACAGAAAGCACTTCTTATATGATATGAACTTAAAAAAGGACACGGTGAATGTAATGAGTTAAAAAAAAGGATGTTTTGGAGTTAACCTTCACATTTCTGCTGTTATTGACATAAACAGTTCATACACTTTAATTAGGATGCCATTTATGACTTTTCCTTCAGCTGACTGAAGGTCAGGACAGCAAGTTTAACATCTAACAAATTCATAAAAACTGATTTTTTTCCACTTTCACATTTCCCTTCCCTAGAAATGATAAGATCCACATCTGGCACAATGCCCCCTCGTTGAGTTTCAAACAAGGACAAAACGAGCAGCACACAGTGCAGTCATTGTTTGAATAGCCCAGCATACCAGTCCAAAGGGAAACATCTTACATTACAACCTCAAAGTCATGAGAAGGACCCACAGGAGCGAGCAAAAACATCCACGAGACTCAGAGCACTGCGGCGGCCGCTCTTATCAGTGCTAACTAACCAGGTGAAACCGTCTGCAGTGATTCGTTTCTGGCTTTCAGTCGAACCGCTGCAAGAGAAACCACAGCGTTTGTGCTACTAGCTCTAGTTGTGAGAAAACACAAAGAGGTCTGTGTCCTTGCAGGCAGCTTCCTCGCTTTTTCAAATGATTATCAGATGAGCCACTGGAGGGGGTTTTCCTTCTCGAATGCTACGTGGAATCCACAAACTGTTTGAAAAAGCAGGATTTTGATTGTGCAACACTCAGTATGGGACACAAACCAAGCTTAGTATGAAGGATCTTTCTGCCTCTCTAAAGGCGTTTTTACACGAGCTCAAACGCTGCACAAATGCGGCGAGTCGGGCAGGAAAGGGTAAATGGACGGCGCTTACAGAGTCAGCCTCTCGTCCCATTTCGGGTTGGAGGAGCTGTGAGATTTTGCCGTGCGGCGGGTCTCTCCCTCTGCTGTCACCTCCATGTAAATGGCCGCCCCGAA
The DNA here is from genome assembly GCA_903067065.1 of Brachyrhaphis terrabensis. NCBI lineage: Eukaryota > Metazoa > Chordata > Actinopteri > Cyprinodontiformes > Poeciliidae > Brachyrhaphis > Brachyrhaphis terrabensis. The sequence goes on from CAEGAG010049264.1 coordinate 2,646, forward strand.
AACACTCTTCTTCCTCTTGAGTTTGGCACATGAAACTAGAGGAGGGGGGAAGGAAAAGATGACTGAAAAAATTAGACCTAAAAGGTGACCCTCTGGCTGAGAACACTTTGACTCACCAATGGCATGGAGCTGTGATGTGCGTCTGTGGTTATGGCTAGTCTCTGCTCTCAATGAGGCCGTGGCCATGTCATTCACCACAGTGGGAAAGCCTTCGGATGGAAAACACAACGGAGACGTCAACCGCTAACTCCGCAAGAATTCACAAATAAGACCCGGGCGGAAGGCTCCAAAGCTAATAACGATCAGATCTACTTGTTGCTGTTTTCAGTCAAAGTTCAAACGGATCCTTAGCAGCGCTCAAAAGATTATCATAAAAAAAAAGCAGCATGATGTTGTTGTAACCTTTATTTTAGAGTAATAAACTGATGGATACTCACAACAGATGTGTTTTGCTAGGCCCTCCTGTTCAGCCTACTCCGTGTCCCATGGCGGCACTGAAACCAAGATCACAATAGATCAGAGAAGCAAAAAACTTAAAAAAAGAAAAGAAAAAAAATGCACCAGACGCATCAAAACAACCTCCCTTTTAGTCTCTAAGATTCATCAACCAACAGCAGGTGTTTTTATACATTTTTCTTTGCTTACTCAAACTCAGATATGGGTAAGGAACAAACAGTCTCTCTTAAATGTGTACGCGGCCCTATTAAAACGCCTATTAAAATAATAGCCTATGTTTTTTCCGCACTTAATGCCACCTTAATCCTGTAGATTTGAACTGAAAAAGCAAAACAAGATGATAAATAAAAGTAGAGTGTAAACACTTAAAACTTTAACAAGGACCTTTTTGATTCCACAATTCATCACAATCGGAATTAGCAAAACACATCAGGTAAATAAAAGCAAGATTTGCTGATATTTGATTGTGCCGGTCAAACACAGGCCGTGGAAACAGGAAGTGATGGGACGCGAATGCTATCACAAGTTGTTGGATTTCTACATATCCAGCATGGAGATCAGAAAATACTCCAGGTACGATTAGGAATTTCGCCTGGCTTCCGACTGATTCGGTGCAGTAGTTTTCACGAGAAGACAAACAAACTCCAGCACTCAGAAATCCAGCTTAACTCTGGCAGAACAAACATGGCCTGGTTATTCTTCTGCTCACCTCCGCATACCTGCCAAGACACTTCGTCACCTTGTAAAAACAAGAATAAGGGCCCAAAGGAACATAAACACCCTGGCATCTCGCTCAAAAATAAAAAAGGTAAGGTGACTGTTCTGGTTTTGTAGAGGGAACACACCTTGGATGTTTTGTCCCTCTTATTGCTTTATCAAATCAGCTAAATTTGCCTTTTTTTTCTCCTTTTTCCTTTTTTGACACAAAGCCCCTTTAAATTCAAAGTAAAAACTTATTTCTGAATGATTAAATTAAATTAAATGAGGTCATTTAATTCAAAGGGGGTGAATAGTTATACAATCATTTATTATTTGTCAAGATAATTGTACTTAACTGTTGTTATTTTGTAGAAGTTGGTTTCAACATCGACATAAAATGGGTCGTTTTTGTTCATTTTTTGGCAAAAAAAAAAATTGTTGATCATGATTGAGCTGTAAAAGCAATATGTGATTAGTTTTTATAGGTATTGTAAATATGATGGCAGCATGAATTGTGGGTAAAACTGGACGCCTTTCTGAAACCAAGGTTGGAAAACAATGGCCCTCCATGTGTCTGAACAAGTTTAAAGTTCAACCTATTAATGGTCTGTAATTTGAATTAGTGAAAGAATTTCCATAGTGGACTGGGCACCAGTTTCCAGCCCAGGGCCCCAAATCCTTGTAAATCCGGCCATGTAGGCGCCCGCAATATGCCGACGTGAGAAGAAGGTAACGCCAAAATCTCTGAGCTAAAAGGGTTTGCGTGTGAGGCATGTCTGCTTCAGTCAGCCATTGTCTCTCTGCATTTGTTTCCAACCAGAAGGGTCACATGTTGGCGCCAAAAGAAACAAATATATAGCGCCTTTTGTTTGTGCTTCAAGCTGCAAATCAAAAAACTTTTTCGAAAAGCAAAACATAAAGTTTGTTCTTTCCATGTCTGTTGTTCCTGAGCTGTAGGCTGGACATGAGAACAACTAGAAGAGAAAAAATTGTTTACAGGAGATCGGCTGGGCGTAATTTGTTACCGATGATATTCTTCCCAAAGTCCAACCCTCTGAAAAGAGTCGCACAGAAAGAGATAAACACGGCCATGCCCTCACATAACCTTGCTGGATGACTGCTGCTTTATTACAGCGGCTTAAAAAAAAAAGTAAGGAGTGCACCATACACGTCAGACTGAAAGTTGGGAGGAAGTTTGAAACAGAGAAAAAAAATTTTTTTTAAATGGTGGTGACATCATCTATTTTAAGCTGTGATAGATTTGAGACTGGAGAGGCTGAAAACTAAAGTATGCCACACTTTTCAGATTATTATCCATACTTTAAACTAAATCCTTTATGTTCCACTTAGACAGGAACTATTTAGTGTTTGTTGTAATCGTTGAAGTTTGTTTTAAAAAAGACAAAATAGACAAAAGTTAAGCTTAAATACTTACTACTAACAATTATGCAGTATTTTGTGTTGGCATATTGTCTAAAATCAAAATAAATTACATGGTGTTCGTTGTAACATGACAAAATGTGGGAAAAAAAATAAAATAAAAAATTCAAGGGCTGCAAATAGTTTTGCAAGACACTTCGCTCCTCACAAACGACGCAAATTTGAGTTCAATATTTTATATTCCTCTGCTTCCCGTCTTCCACTTTACGGCTGCATGTTGGACATGAACGAGGCAAAAGAAGAAGAAGGAGAAGACGACAGTTTGAGTCAGTCAGTGGATTTTTCCTAACCTGCTGTCCTCACTGCAGCGGTGTGCGGGTGGATTTGCTTACAAAACAGAGCGCCGGGCCGGGCACCGCTCGAGCATAATGCCCTTCATATTTTCTGCTGCATGGAGAATGGTTTATCTAAAGCAGGAGTCGGGCATAAAATCAGAAGCTTAAAAAAAGAAAAAAACAAGCACTGCGGTTAAATATTATCCCAAAAATAAAAGTCTGTAAATGGACAACATCATGCACTGTGTTTGGGATAAAGACACTTTAGGCGACCAGCTCAGCAACGGGCAAGGAAACCTGCTGACCTTTGGCAGACGCAGTCTGGACAGGGAAATAGTGGAGGCCAGGAGGTGCAGAAACGCATCGAGTCCAACAACAAAACCACAAAGAGTCGGTCTGGATAACACCAAGAGATGATTCTGCCTCCAAATCCATTTTCACAATATTTCACATTGCATCTCAACCAAGCTGAACTAAACAGGTTGCATCGGTTTCTTCTGCAGTGCTCAACTGTAAAAGGGAAAAAATGCTAAAGAGCAAAAAAATAATAATAATAACTCAGTCCCTCCATGAGTTTGCAATTGTTTTATGATTTTTTTATTTTGCAATCAAAGTCACTGATTTTGTGGCACTACTTTAGAAATATTTGCGCTTACATGACGGTGTGACCTTTTTGTCATTCGCCATGTCAATCACGGACTATAGCTTGACATCAAGTGAGAAGTTGTAGAAGTAAAACATACTGCCACCTGCAGGTGGGAGTTAACAGTCACCTAAACATACAGAATGTAACTTATTTTAAAAAATCTTAACATATTTCTTAAAAGTATCATTACACTCCCAGTAAGTGGAGAAACACACCATTCGGTCACTCTCCTGCTCACCCCCTCCTGCTTTGCTCTTTGCTATGCTGGAGCTGGTTCATCATAACATAGCCTGCCACCAATGCTAATGCTAGTTAGCACAGCCACTGATGATGGAAGATAAACAGTTTTTCTGCAATTGTAAGTTGTTCCTTCACCATTAGAACATTTAGCACCGTACACAAGGTTGATTGACAGCATTAAGACCCTCCTCCTGGCTCTGATTGGTTGCTTTAGATCGGAGCATTTCTGCAGATGGTAATACTAGCTCAGGTGGAGGAGATCCATTTTTTCACAGATTATCCGTCTCATCTTATACTGTCACAACATGACGGTTTTAATAAATAAGTAAAAGATATATTTTTTATATGCAGCTTTAAATTCAAGGTTTTTGACTATGTTTGCACAAGATTTGCAATAAGCTCATAATTATGCGTTACCACAAAAAAGTAGGCATCTGTTTATTTTGAATGAAATTCTACAATAGAGGAATTGCAAAAAAAATGAAGGGCCTGAAAATTTTGTTAAAGTGTATTCTTTATCAGTCACAAGCAACATTTTCTTTGTAAAAAAAAAAAAATGTAGAAATAAATAAATGAAGTTGCCCGTATACTTTGTTTTTATGTGAATACGTTTCTCCAATACTGTTTGCCTTAAAGATTTATTTTCATAAGAAGAGACTACGGAAACAGGTTTCCAGTTTCTCCTCAAAAGACAATCCGTCTGGGAGCGATTCCTTCAACGTTCCATCAACACGACCAGGCCAAATTAGGGACCTAAAATCCTAAAATACAACAGCGCGGGATGCTATAGAAAACGGTATTAGCATCCACAAAACACTCCCATTTCTCAGGCAGAAAAACCTGCCCAACAAAACAACAAATACCCAGCTGAGCCTAAGGCAACAAAAACACAGAAAACCAATTATTTGATGTCTGTGGTTAGTGGCATGAGCACAAATTTCGAAGAACCTACAGACGGAATAAATAGTCGGAACATTTGGTGGCGGCATTATTACCAGAGATACTTCCTCCCACAAAACGGAGAACAATAGATGTTCTCTATTTTTTTCAGAAATGAAAAAAAAAAAATAAAAAATCTGATTTCTATCCAACAAAACGCACAAGGTCGTTGCCAGGTCACAGAAACACTCTCAAAGTCAACTCGGCTAATTCCAGTATGAGGAGCGAGGCGTTTAGTAACGAAGCTAGACACCGTAGTTGTTTCAGGCTTCTAGAAAGGAAACTGCATTTTCCACAGAGCCATGTTTGAAGTTACTTCAGGATGCCACAACAGAAGAAAACAGGAAAATGAACACTTTACACTGAAAGTTGAGGTGTTTTATTGTTACAAAGAGCCCGATTTGTTCAAAGCGTATGCAGGATTAATGGACCACTGCTATTACTGCTAAATGCGGTAATAAAAAAAAAAAAATGCTAAAAGCAGCGTAAAATGCCAACTCTGTTACCGTGTCTTTGTTTAGAAATAACTGAGAAATCCTGGTTAACTGCAGAGCTGTGTAACAGAGCGGCTCTCGCGACATTGCTTTTGCTCCCAATATAAATAATTAATTGATTTCCCACAGAATGGCTGCTTAAGGCTCCTTTATGATTACAATAACTGGATAAATAATTTACAAAGTTAGTACATAACAGTAAATCAGAGCTTTCTCCTCTTGGACAAAGCTGTTGTTTATTTTAAAATGATCTCAGAAAAAACATTGAATATCTTGTGATAAAACAAAAGAAAAAAAAAGTTAAGTAATGCAAACTGGTGAAGGAGATTTTTTACTCAGATTTTATTTCTTATAGCTCTGTAACTTAGGCTTATTAAGTACTGAGTTTTTAATTTAACCCAAAAGCAGAAAAAATTATATTTTATTGGCATTTATAGCTCTACAATGTCCAAATTGGCAAAAAAGGAAAAAATTATTAGAGGGTCAGGGATTTTCAGAAGGTGACCGGAAATCAGTAGCAAAAAACCTCTAAGCAGTGCATTTGATAGAGGTAGTTATTCCTGTCTGTGTTCACTAAACATGGGCTCTAAAGCAAAGTGTTTGTCAGCGTGTAATTAAAATGCTGCTGGTGAGGCAAGTGCTTACCTGCCACAGGTAATGGAGATCTGAACGTACACACAAATCACAAACAAATCTTCACAACTTTGGAGGTTGGGAGGTAAGAAAATACAGATATGGGTGAAGATTAACAAACATAAAAGGTCAAAACGTAGACTAACCATATTCTTAAACGACAAAGCGTAAGCTGCAGAGCCCTGCGTGGATATAAAATAACTTACTATGGCACTAAATCTGGTCAACAAACATTGACCAACTTTGCACGTTCACCAAACATGTTTTTCACGGTGATTCACAGATATAGACTCTGAACCTTCCCGGTCTTAACCCACTGTTTCTCAGCCAAAGTGTTCCCCCTGCCTTATGACACATCCCAGCAATCTGTCTGGCTCTATGTGAACATTTTAAAGCAATGTACTGGAAGTAATCTGCAGCGAAAGCTAAAGTCTGGCAGCTAGCGCTCGTTAAGCTAGCTACTGAGCTGCAACATAAAACATCTTATTTTGTAGCCATTTTGGTTTTATAACTACGTCGTTTGCAGGCAATTATCGTTTATAGTTGGGAGTATGTCTCGACAAGTAGTTGAGGTGATAATTTAGCGTATTTGTTAATTTTTTTTTTTTTAGATAATTTATCCTACGGACAGGGCTATTAGCAAGCTAACGTTACAAACTTAGCCAAGTTAGCGGTTCTCCAGCAGCAGCCAGGGTGAACACATTTCCCCCAAAACATGTCGAACAGTGTCAAAAAAGTCTCCCGGGGCGCCTTACGCCGTGTTTTACCTTGTTTTGGCGCTGCGCTCCTCCGCTACGGTCCGTGGTTCGGTAGCGTTAGGGCTGCTGGTCACCGCACAGGCCCCGCAGTCAGCTACGGCTCTACTGCCATCTCTGTGCGGATGTTGCCGAGCAAAACACCCGGGTGTCACCCGCGCGCCACCCCAAATACTGCTGTGTCAAGGCACGCGAGTTTTCCTGTTTGTTTGTTTATTTATTTATTTATTTTTTTGTCTAACTCTTTGGATGCCGCCAGCTACAAGAAATTCGCGTTCATTAATACTTTACGTCATATTTTATTATACGTAAGTGATTTAATGGGTTTTTATGTTGTTAGTTATTTTTTTTAAATAAGTTTGAGGTCTAAGTGGTTTCTCTGTTATTGCCTCAAATTGGAGTTTGCTTTGAATTTAATACGACATAAAGTTAAGCATGTAAAGCAATTACAGGCGAGAAAACAAGGCAATCTGTATCAACGTAATTTGATTAGAATCATTATTTGGATTTCACAATAACAAAGGAGCAAGCTGTGAAATACAATATATTTTATTTATTTATTTATTGTTGAAGCTGAATACAAACTATTAAATACTGTATATTTAGAGTCGACTGAGAATGATATATAGTTTTCCAAATTTGGTACAATTAGAGATATTAAAAAGTATGGCATACATTTTTGCCTTTGCACTTTTTGGCACTATTAAGCCTAACTCATAGCTGACTTGTAATTTTGTTTCTGGTCCCAAAGCAATGATCCATGTTTATCTGCTCCAGATCAATTTACTCCTACCCTAATGCACCATCATTTCGTATAGTCTTGGTAATCTTTTCAGGAATCCCACTCTGATGGGTTTTTTCTTGTTGTTGTTGTTTGCTCAGGTTTACACTGTTGTCAAAATGAAAGACATCTGAGCCAAATAAGCACATCACAGCACCGCCCACTTTTCCTCATCTCTAAGTCAGTATATATACGGAAAGAAGTTATGTTACATACATCCTTATTGAGCATACTAGACTGGTTTTCTACAAAATAGATTAGATCACTTCAGTTTGCAAGACCAGGGGAATTCTCAATATTTGAAGATCTGTCAGCTGGTTTCTGCTCCGATCAGGAAATACTGTCGGATGGCATCGCTGCTTGGACCAGCGAATTGGATTTCAGACTTATAGTTGCTGAACAAAAACACAACACTTTTATTGGCTTGTTATGGGGAAGAAAGCAGGCAGGCCTCGGCACAGTTAGGTGGGAACGATAAAGCCACTCTGACTTTTAAAGCTCATTTATCAAAGCAAAAGAATAAAATTCAGGTTTCCCAAAGGTTTGCAGATTTCCTGATCTGCACTGGACCAAAACACCAGAACACTGAAACATATAATTTGATCGATATTCCATCTGCAGATCAGACTGATATGATTTTTGGATCACACCTCCTGTGACCTACAGGAGAAGGATGTTAAAACTATTAAAAGTTTGTTTTCTCATTCCCCATTTAACATAAGCAAAGACCAAATTCATCTCGCCAATCAGTTTAGGATTTGGCATTCAGCGCCTCGTTCTAACATGTTCCACTTAATCACATTTTAGACAAACACGTTTGAGGTTTTTCTGGAGCAGTTCGTCTAAAAATATTTATTTAGCCTTTATTGAATCGGTGCGCCTTTATGAAGATAAGACGTCTTTGGAAGAGAGACAAGAGAGCACAAAGCATCCAGAGGCACCGTAAAAGAAACAGTCCTGCTAAGGGAAGATAAACTCAGGAACAAAGGGTCATAAGAATATATTCTAGTGGGATCTTGTAGTTTCTCAGCAGGAGGACAGAACTTATAAAGTCATGCTTCATTCAGTTCAAAAAGCCAAAGAGGACTCGAAAGATTCTGTACGAGTGGGCAACTGAATTCAAGTAACATAGTTGGTTTTTTAGTTGTTTACTGCAAAAAAAGCTCCATCTAAAAGGTGCAGGACACTGCCCCTTGAGGACTGGAGTTGCATTTTCAATAGAACTCCATTGGAAAGGCAACGTTTGCACAGATCATTTTTGCTAAATAACAGAGCTGATGTCACAATATATATATATTTTTTTACCTGCAAGAGTAAAAGGAGTAGTAGGAGGGGGGACTGGATATTCCTGAGTTATTCTGATACATTTCCGTCTGTCCGCCATATTGGATTTAACAAAAAATAAATTCTTGCACTTTCAGTGGATGGACAGTAGTTGGGGAGTGTATTGCCTGATGCACTGGTGTCCACTTTAGTGGTCTGTATGCATTTATAACATAAAAAAAACACAAGAAAATTACTTTTCACTGTAGTGACCGCTACGCATGAAAGGGTTAACTGGAACTACACTAAAAAATGTTGCAAAGTTGCAATACTAATGAATGATGTCAAACAAGGTCTATAGGCTACATGTTAGCCTATAGACGGCTCTATAGGCTGAAAGACATGTTAGCGTAGATATAGCATCTCAATAAAGTCCGTTGTCGAAAACCATCGCTTCAGGTATACAGAATCACTAAAAAATAAATGACAAAGTTGCGTAAATTTCAGGTGACACCATGTTTTTTTTTTTTTTTTCTTTAAAGGTAGTCTTGTATTGTCTTCACACCATTTTAATTCAGACAAAAGATCATTTTAGCTCCCCGGCTCCATTGCTTCGCCATTTTACGTTTTTCTTGTAATAACTCTGTTTTTCTCCAGAATTTAGCACCAGTGCTGTTGCTGCGTCGAGACAAGTCTTGTTCTGATTTGTTTGTCCGAGGACCTTTTTCAACAGAAGGTCATTGTTTACTGCATGGTGTTTGGCAAGCCAGGGGCTTTGGACAGCAGAATATATTTTTTTTTCCTGGCTCGCATAACATGAATGACAACCGTGAGAATTCTGTCTAAAATAGTAGATGAATCTATTTGGAAATGAGCCACACGCACATGATGTGGTGAATTTGGAAAACGAGGCATTGCTGGCTGATTGTGCAATAGCCTCACAATGTTTGCAGACAAATCTGCAGAAAAGCATTGAAATTTTGATGGCCGTGTGTAGTTTTTTAATTTTGGATTTTTAAAAGCAAATGAACAAAATTCTTCAATTTTATTGAAATGCATTTGATTTTGAGTTTTATATTTGCGGCATGAAAAATATGAAGCATACAAAATGCCCTGCTCAATTCAGTTTTTTTTTTTTTTTTTTTACACTGTTTTATCTTTGAAAAATAAATATGGACAAACACTTGTTCTTTTAGCTGTTTCTTAACTTGCAGGTTGTCATATCTTACTTTTTGATTGTCTGACTTTGGTGAAAGTTCAAGAAGGTTCACAAAGTTCGCAAAAATGGTAAAAAAAATAAATAAATAAACATTTTAAGTATTTTTTTTTTAAAATCACAGCCACTTCAAATATATACCATTGAGAGCTAAGCGAATCTTCATCAGCGCAGACAGAGCATCTGCATGGCATGGCATGAGATTACGTAATATTATCAAGTCACTGCTAAACATTTGCATGGCACCAATGTACATTCTGCAGCAATATCACATAAACACACAAGATTCAAGCCACAGAAAAAAAAAACTCAGTGGCAGGTTAACTGAACTGCAGATAATGCGTTTGACATAAATGTAGAAAAGCAAATACTGTGAAGTTATTTACTTATGGCTGTGTAATTATAGGAGTTTAGCTCCATAAGAGAACCAGTCTACACTGAAGACATTACTGAGAATCTCAGCACATTTAAGGACGTTTTTTTTTTGCTGTTATTATTTTTGTTCCCCTGTTGATTCAGTTTAGCAACATTTTCAGAGTATCTCCACACAATAACAGCTAAAGACGTCACATGCAACTTAGGCTTGTGAGCATGCGAATAACCTCAACAATGTTTACAATTCCCAACTTGAAAGAAGAACGACACATACATGTACGACAGAGTGTGGCTGAAATGTGCAGTTTCCATCGGTCAGCCGCTGGAACAAGACGGTGTCCTTGCTTAGGAAAAGGTTTTGATGATCAAGCATGTGTTTGCAATCAGAGGTGCAGAAGGCTATTTCAGTCATTTGCAAGGAATCTTTCAGAATGAACACTTGTTTAGGTACACTGTAAAAAAAATTCTGTTGTTTTTACAAAAAAAAACTGGCAGCTGTGGTTGCCAGAATAATTCTGTAGAAAACACAGTGAACATGTAAACTGTTTTACTGACCAAACAGTAATTACAACAGTGT
>CAEGAG010049277.1:0-25588 GCA_903067065.1 Brachyrhaphis terrabensis
ATGGATGGATGGATGGATGGATGGATGGATGGATGGATGGATGGATGGATGGATGGATGGATGGATGGATGGATGGACGGACGGATGGATGGATGGATGATGGATGTTCTACACCACCAGGCCTTGCTTTTCTCTGTTTTCATCACTTGTTCCTGAATTGCACTATACAAATAAACTTGACTTAACCGGATCAAAAAGTCCTATAAATTCACTCGCTTTCCTTCTTTAAAGCTCAGGTTTGCTTCTTGACTCGTTTCCATATTCAGCCATAGTTTCCCTGTGTTTACACAGAAAACTTTCCTCTCACAGAAAGTATGACACAGAGGACATAAGAACCAGCTTCTGCTTCATTTAATGAGAAATAAACCAAGAGAGCAAAGGATATTGAGTGTGAGCGGCTAAGTCCTGAAAGCAGTGAATTGTGTGTTTGAGTCACGATGCAGAGTTTCTGTCAGGGCAGGAAACGAGGATGATCAGTGCTCTGATACTGGGTTTCCTCCGGGACTCTCTGCAGACTGCTGAGCTCCAGTATCTGTTCTATTGATCCTCATGTCTCTGACAATATGAAGAAAATCCTCCAGTGTCCAGCCCAGAAACCGTCCCTCCTGCCCGGTCCGGTCTGCTTGAAGCCTGTCTTTCTGCCAGACAGAAGCCCAAACCACAGGATGGGAAGGACGGTGACGTGAAAAGGACATTTTCATGGCCACAATCGGTAAATGAAGAGAACAAAAGGCTGTTGAAAAGGGGAACATACAAAGGACGAATACAGATTAGAAAGCAGTGTGCAGATATTGTCTCTATTCACTCCTCTTTTCTCTCGTTTATCCCTAATCAGTGTCCATCATTTTGTCTCTCCTGCCAGCGTCTTTCATCCCCGTTCTCTCTTTTCACCGTCTCTGTCTCCGCACAAACCCTTCCACCCATCTTGTTTCGCTCTCCCTCCATCCCTCTCCATCAGCTTCAAAGAGCCGTCTCAGTGGCAGACCTCGAGGGCGTCTGCCTCTTGAGATGGAAAGAAAGAAAGAGAAGCAATCCTACGTCGCCTCTTTTCTTTTCCTGTTTTTTTTTTCCTGAGTGTGTTAGGTTTGCAGCTCCTCTGCAGTCCAGTGGAGCGTTATGGGAGTAAAACCAATAAACGTGCAGGTTGAACTTGCTCCTGTACTGGACGAGGTTGTGTCACTGAGTCTCTGCTGACCTTTGTGGATATTTCATTAGAGTCTGTGCTGCGGGGCAGATCGGGTCAGGGTCAACAGAAACATGGGTCATTTTCTGAGTCACATCATACGGTATGTCTACCCCTGGGAAACAGGAACTTGTGATTTACAAATTAAAGGTTTCTCAAAGGTCAACTTAAAAAAATATTGCATAAGTGAATTTTTTTTAAAATACAATTTAAAATGTGTATATTTTAGGAGTAACAATAATTGATTTAATTAATTCTATTAAAAAAAAACAATTGATTAGTTAAAAGAAACGTTTAGGAAAAAATGAGGGATAGATTTTTCTAATTTTGCCAAAGGTGCCAACATACGTATTTGTCTGGATCTTTACATGTATAAAATCCATGTTTTATTTGTTTGTTTTTTTTTTTTTTAGATGAAGACATATTTGAAATGCAAAATTAATAAAATAACGATTTTAGAATCTTTATTTACAATTGAAACAGCATCGTTAATTTGTGTTTTATTTTTGTTTTTTTTTCTTGGCTCCTTTTCTGTCTTTATCTCATCCTGAACTTGGTTCCATCCATCTGATGGAAGTGGTTAAAGGGAAGCAGGAAAAATCAGTCTAATAAAGCAAAGAGGTTAGTGGTGATTCTTGGATGAGGGCCCGTTTCAGACTCACACACACACACACACACACACCTATTCACTGTGTGCGGGGGTGTGTGTGTGTGGGTGGACTGAGGTTATTGATTAGCGGTTGCATTGAGCTAGGACAGGAGCTCCGCACTACCTCTGCTGCTGTCTCTCTCTCTCTCTCTCTCTCTCTCTCTCTCTCTCACACACACACACACACATGTGCACCCCCGCACACACACACACACACACACACCCCAACAGGCCCCAGTCTGCACAGCTATATCTTAGGGAACATTTTGTATCACTGCTGCAGGCTGTTGAGCTCCACATTGATTTTTTTTTTTTTTTTTTTTTTAGCCATAAGAAAAATTATTCTTCTGATTGAGCCTCAGGAGACACCAACATTGTAAACCCCTCACGTCATTATTGTAACAATACTTATCATCAAACATGCTGTTATTTAGAGGGGAATGGGTTCCTGCAGTAAGGGTGATAAAGAAAATGGAGCAAGGCACTAAACTATGTTTTGTTGCCTGTTTAGGCTGCTTTATGTCCCGTATAAATCCTGTAAATCCCAGTCTCTGTTTGCAGTAAATTTGTGAATGCAATTTTGTGTTGAAAAACAAAATACAATACAAAAGACAAGTATGTGGAAAAGCAGCTTATGGCCAATGTTGGGTACGGTGGAGGACGTAAGATGCTGTGGATTTCTCTTCCGAATAAACTCTGAGTCTTTTTAGAGAGCTAGGCATTATGAAATACCACTCTAAAAAGAAATAGGATAATAATATTTTCACTGAGGCTCTACCTGATTCCTCAGTCTTTAAACATTTACAAGACGTTTACATTTACAAGATGTAAAAATCTAATTCAGATCCACAAGATCATCCTCAGGACATGGACAGGTCACGAATGTTATTTATGATGTTAGGGCAGCTTTAAAAGATAATAATAATAATAATAATAATAATAATAATAATAATAATAATAATAATAATAATAATAATAATAGGCTGCTTGCCATAAGGCTATAAACAAAAATCAGAAAATGTATCTATTAAAAACACTGATTAATATGAATAAATGCATGTTTAAAGTCTCTTCTGCTGCCATCCGGTGGACACATTAAAAATTGCAACAACGATCTGTTTTATATTTTAACATTTGGTTCATTACCAGTGATTCTTTTCCCACTTCATGAGCCCTAATCAGTTTTTCTGTTGGCGAGCTATGTTTTGTGCTTCCAATAAAAATAAAATAATAATAATAATTAAAAAAAAAATACATTTGCAACTTATTTCAATGAATCTATATTCTCTCTCTTATGTGTCACTGGCTGCATCTCGGAATAAAGAGGACATGAATAACATGGATTTATTATCTACGTTATTACTTCTAAGATGCTGATACAATGTGGTTCATTTATTTCTGGCAAACTCAAATGGGTTAAATTATGACTCCATGTCCCACAATGCATTTCCTCCTTTTATTCCCATCATTCCCCGCTGCAACCCCTCCTGCACCGGTCAAGATGGCGGACAGACCAGGTAGCTTTGCGTGTCCTCTGCTGCATTAACCGTTATTTAATACATTTTATATGCTTTGTTGTGTGTATATATCGACTGTTTCAGTTGCTGTTTTGGTTACTTTCTCATTTCGGCGGTGTTTTATTCCGCTGTGTGAGCGTTTCGGACTGAAGGCCGCACTGAATCCTTTGACTCACGTCAAGGACTTTGCGCGTCAGCTGCAGCTCCATTAAAAATACCAACTTCTATGAACTGACAGCCTTTATAGTCACAAAACACGCAAAAAAAATTGCTTTCCGTTGGGATGACGCACTTTTAACCGAGGTTTTGTTGTATATAACGGTCTTTTTAGGTTAGCTAAACTGAATCCTAGCTAACGTTTTGGATGTAGTTTTATGAAAAGTAAAATAGTTGAGTATCCTGCCGTTTCTTACTTTGTTGCCATGTCCGCCCTTCTGATCAGTTCCAGTTGCCGAGAAGCGTCTGATGGATGTGAAGCTGACAGAGTTGCCAAGATGGCTCGCAGGTCGAAACTTAAGCCCGAACGGACTCATCGCAGGGGTCGCCGGAGGTGAGCTAACCAGGAGCAAACTCTGTATCACCCATTCATCTGTAGGAATCCGTCTCCATTTTCATCAAAAAGGAAATGTTTAGTTTAGCAAATTAGTCTGACTTTTTGCAGGGTACCAATTCTTATCTGGTCTAGGGGGGTGCAGTGATTTTGCATTCACTTTTAACTTTGCGTTACCACTGGTCATAAAAAGCATCTTTAAAAAAAAAAAAGCATATTTATGTTAATTGTGACCCACATTTATCACTTTTTACTCCAATCACGTAAAGATGTGCAACACACTGAATCACACTCAGTCTTGTAATACCAATATTTGCAATATAACAGTTGCAAAAAGCTGCTCAGATGAAACATTTGGCACATTTCAAATGTCACGCATGTACATTTTGCATGTAGACACTGAAATGCCAGGTTTCCCCCAGAAAACTTGCTAAGCCCGGTGGTTATGGCGCTATGGCAGTCATTCATCCAGCGGCCCGTCGTGTTTCTCAGTTAAAAAAGGTTTAAAGTTGACAGGAAATTTGAACATATCACTCGATAATTATGTGTTATTGAAAGATTAACACCTGTACAATAAATTCTTAAAAAATGCAAACATTTTAAAAATACTTAAGTAAATAAGCATTGCTCAGCCTGGTGGGGGCACTAGTAAAGCCTGGTGGCCCGCCAGGCTTATAAAACACTGGGGGAAGCCCCTGGTAATGCATGTGGCCTCTTACAAACTTTCACTGCACCAGATGCCCTGACTTGGATGTATATATGATTTTAGTGACTGGTCTGCTGATTGTAGTTTAGAAAAATTATGAAAATTGTCAGGGAAATGTGGGTTAATCGTAACAGGTTTTCATTACAATATTCATAAATAGTATTCCAGCTTCCCTAGTAATCCATCCAATTGGCCAAATGTGTCTTTGGAAGCCAGTTTGAATGCTTGGCCTCTGCCTACCAAATATTGCAATCAATGGTTAACGTTATCAGCTCAATTTTTTAAAAGGGTTAACTTTCAACTGTTCTTTTCCAGGCTATGACAGGTACTACAACAAGTACATCAATGTAAAGAAGGGAGGCATTGGTGGTGTCGCCATGTTTTTGTTTGGATATGTTGCCATCAGCTACCTGTGGGAGTACGAGCACATCAGTAAGAAAAATGCAAATCGTACATTTCTCATACATCAACGTGGTAATTTTTACTACTAATATTTTGCTTTCACTCATTTTCCAACAGAGCACGACCGCTGGAGGAAGTACCACTGAGCGCCTTCAGCAGCCATCACACCGTCAGGGGTCGATTCAGCATCTCCCCTCGCTCTTTATATGCTCAGCTATATTGTGTTAGTAATATGTGACTGTTGTGACCAATAAAAATATATAAACATGCGAGAGCTTCGTTTTCTGTGCAGCAACACCTCGAGGTTTGACAAAAACGCCATTTATTTGGTACAGACAATAAATCCAGACTGCATCAGTTGGCTGTGAACAAAAGCACCCCGGCTGATCCGTACCGCCGAGGCTCGGTCCGAGGCTGCCTCTGACGTCCGCGGTAGAGACAATCTGGTTCCTGCTGCCGCCGTTTGTTACTCTGCAGTCAGACATTAGGGCAGCAGAATGCTGGTGCAGTCACGTGGCCTGAGATGTACAGTAATAAAGTGATGGTAATGCGCTCGTATAGATGCTGTTAACAAGACCGTCTTCATTTGTTTAATTCCTCCGTTTTACAAAGATGTTTGTCCGGTAAAGTAAAAAAAAAAAAAATCTGAATGTTGTACCTCAGCCCTTTTCTCTTCTGCAACATAAATCTGTTTATGTCCTTAACTCATTCGTTGGTGTTTTTTTTCCATATGGCAGTAAACGGGAGTAGTTTAGTTTTGCGTTCACGCTGCCCGTTTCTCCTTGTGGCTGGTTCCACCTCCGTGTGGAGAAGCCGGAGGTTTCAGAGGCGCCCTGCCTTCAGCCGCTGTGACGTCCGGGGCACCTGGTGTCCATGTTGGATTTAAACCCTGGAGGCTGAAGGCTACTGTCCGCTCAGGAAGGCAAGGTGACCCTTATTACATTTGTTGGCGTAGTGGCCCTTCTCTCCACACTGCCGACAGACAAAACAAAAGGTTCAGTGATTTAAATCGGCTGAAACCATTATTTTAGTAATTAATCATTTTGACTTTTAAAAAAAAAAACTGGCAGATTTTCCATTTAACCACTTGAGCCTTTTAGAAATGTGTTAAGGATGCAAATAACTCACTTTTTTTTTTCTTTTTTTGAAAAAGAAAAACATTTTATTGCCAAAAATGCAGTAACAGCATTCATCTAGTGTTCAGTTCATTTGTTGCAAAGGATCCATCTTCTGCTAAAGACATACTGTCTACTAATCTGCTTTTGAATTAATAATTCAATAGCAAAATTTTGGTTTATTTTCTATGATATTGGTTTTAATCTTTTATTTATGTATCTATTCTTTTATTTATTTCTTCTTATCCATTACAATTGCTTGTTTTGTTCTTGTTTCCTGTCCTTTGAGATCTAAGAATATAAAGGGCATTATAAATGAAATATATTATTATTAATAAAGGTACCTAATTGTTTTTGCAAAACTTGAACCAGGTGAAGCTAAAACGAAGCCACTTAAGGACTTCTAGATAGAACAGGTTTACAGATAAACTTGCTGGGTTTTGTCTTAAATGCAAAGTATATTTTTGTACAGTTTTGGCATCATTACTGCTCCGAGTATGTTGGGGAGTTTTCAGCACGTGGCCATTTATAGAGTTCTGCATACTCCAGTAAACGATTAATCGATTACTAAATTAGTTGACGATTATTTAATTGATTAATTGTTTCAGCCCTACTTTAAATATTCAAAATTTGTATATTTCTCAAGAGTTGGAAAAGGCATAAAACTCTTCATATGCGGACAAAGCTTTAACGTTCAAATTTTATTATAAAACCCAAAAGGTTAATCCTAGTCCTTGAAACAGTTATTCCAACAAGACACTATAAGTCATTCTAATTACATTTTTGCCACAGGGAGATTCAAAGTGACGCCTCACCTTGTAGCAGGTGACCTGGTCCAGAGGCCGAGGCCCTCTGTTGACGGACATGTGGTTCTGCTGAACTCCAGAGTTTATGTTGTTCTGCGGCCGCTGGATGGGACTGGTGTTGGTCAGCTGGATGAGAGAGAGCGATGAGCGGTTGACAGACGCAGCCTGCAACAAGAAACAAACTCTGGCAAATGAACAACAGCAGCAGCGAACAAACGAGGTGAAGCAAGAGTCAGACGGATTTAGTGAAGCCACAAAGAGTCAGGTATCTGCAATTTAAAGCTAGATATTAGCTCAACTGTTTTATTGCAGGCTTTCCAACAAGCGAGTGTATATTCATGTATGCGTCACGTTACCTTGGTCTGAATTTGTGCTTGTTGTGGCAGAGGAGGCTGTTCGGACGTTCCCATTGGCAGCTCAAACCGAGGACTGTTAGAAAAAATATACATATTACCTTTTAAATCTATAAAACACTTTTTTAAATGAAATTAAATCTTTATTTAAAAGGAAAAAAGATGTGATAGTTGTAAAACTGTAATAAGGTGGTGGACTTACTGCATAAATTTACAGGCTTTCCCTTCAGGACAGAAGCCCACCAGGTAGTTTACACAGATTACCCGCCGCGTGTGTCTGTGTCTGCAGTCGGGACCTGAGGCAGAAAAGAGTCGCACAAAATTAGAGGAGACATCTATAAAATAACGTCAAGATTTCTGGGCACTGAGCAAACATCTCCACATCTCATGAGTATTTACACATTTAGTCAGGATTGCAGCCACAAACTAAAACTAGTTTTCCAAGTCTTACCACAAGACTCTCAACAGGATTTAGATCTGAACTCTGTTTTGATTTAAACCAGTCCACTGTAGGTGGCGGATCTCCCACCCTAACTGATAGTTTGTTGACAGGACAACTGTCACACAGGAGCTGCGAATCTCTCCAGCTTTTGTCTCACATCTCTTTCATAATTGTGTGAGATTTTGTGTTGGTCTATCACTCATAATCACAAGAAAACACAGTAACATTTGTGGTTGTAATGTGAAAAGTACAGACACCAGCACCCCTCCCGAGCCCAGTAGGGCGTAAGAAAATGGATGGATGGATGTGAAAAAGTACCAAACTGGACCTCACCGTGTTTACAGAATCCTCGGTCGTACCACGGACAGTCTTTGATCTTTGACTCTGGATCAATGTGCAGGAAGGGACACTCCTTGTTGCTACACTCTCCTGAGGGTTGAAACGCACACATTGGCATCAAACGGTTGGTGACAGACAACCAGGGGTCAAGTACAATTGAAATGCGAGCGCGAACCAACCGAATTTTGAGTAGAAGTAGCACTCAGGCATCTTGGTCATGTCGTACTCGTGGAGAAACTCGCACTGGTCTCCCTTCTTGCACAGGCCTCTGAGCCAGTGTTTACACACCACCGTCTTCTCTCCGCTGATGTGACGGAATGGACACATCCCGCCTGCAAAATGCAACCTGAGGGATTACAACTCATCACGCAGAAACGATTGGAAAAAATTATTTCAACCCTAACTGTTTTACTAATAAGTCTATAGTATTATCCTCAGAATGATAAAATTGTTTGCTTTTTTTCCCCCCTACAGGCATATTTACAAAACTCTCAGTCCATTTTAGTCAATTTTGAATATATCTGTGGAATCTGTGCAACTTTACTGTTGCTCAGCTATTACTGTCAGTACATGTTAAGTCTGTCTGTTTGATGTTTAAATTTGACATGCACATTTTGTACATTTTAAATGAACCAAATCCGTTGCACATTCCGTTGGAGTGAAGTTCACCTTTCCATATAAACTATACTGTATTAATGTTGAAATTTTGCCCTCACTGTACAGTATTTTTACTCTTTATTCAGTTTTTTCTATATTTTACAAATGATCCGAGAAGGATTTTCAATCTAGAACACTTAACACAACAGCTGATAAAAGATCAGAGCTGCTGAGATTAGATTTCTGAACACAGGTCGTTAATGGTAGCTGAGCTGCGAGCACAACACCTGCCGAAATTGAGGTTTCTTTACCTTTCATACAAGCTCCCCTCATGAAGAACTCACACACAGCTGACCCGGACTCTGAAAGCAGACACATATCATCACACGGAGAACATGTGAGTCCACTGAAGTTTAGTGTCTGCTAGCTCCTCCAGTGGTTCACACACAGCGGCTAGCAGCGGTTAGCACAGCGGCACTTACTGTCCATGCCAGGGAAAGGTAGAGGCTGCGCTCCGAGCTGCTGCTCCACAGCAAACTCCAGGTCAAACTTGATGTGGTCCACGTTGGCCAGTAACTCCTGCATGTCTGCGTCAGTTTGCAGCTTTCAAACTCAAACAACTGTACGGTTGGTTTTCCGTTAAGCTAACCTGCAACCGAAGCCCGTTAGCTAGTAGCTAACCAGTCTCTGGCAGCTAAAAGGGTTAGCTAGGCTAACCGACGAGCGAGTAACAACCGCAAACCATCGACGTTGTTTTGGTTTGTAGCTTCGGTGTATCAAAAACAGCCTGGAAACATTAACATGGCTCGTAGCTGTTAGTGTTTTTATTATCGGACGGCTTCTCACTCCGTGTGAGGAGGCGCGCGCACCAGAAGCAGACAGCACTAATCGATGCGCGAGTTGTTACTATTAGATCACAGAGCATCCCCTCAGGAGATGCTTTCATTTCTGGTCGATTATCGATGCTTTTCAAAAAGTATTTTACAACAGTGAAAACAAGAAAACATATCACAGAAGTTGTCACAATTTAAAATGTTGACCCAAGCTAAAATTCTTTGATAAGTATGTAAATACATAGGCTATTTACATATTTCTCTTAACCTTTTATTTTAGCTTAAGATCTTTGTATTATAGAAAATCACCAGCATTTAAATAAGCTACTATTATGATACATTTTACATATTTTTTCGATAACGTCTTCTGACTCGAAGTTAAAAGAATAAGTGAAATCGTTATTTATTTATTTTTTTCACAATTCAAATTTCTTTAAGCCTAACACTTACAACATAAGTACCTAGATATGTTTTTATATAAAAAAAAAACCTAACACTTGCTTGTTTTTATTTTTTATTTAAAGATTGCAACAATGTTGGTTTATTTGTGAAATTTTTTTGCATTTTTTACATCCAGAATTTTCATTTTTTTAAATATTACATTGCATTATTTCCTGAAGTAGCTTGTCAATGCCTCATAACTGTGAAAACAATTCAGAAGTGGCATAATATTAGTGATTTCTTCAATTGCGCCGTCTTTATAGCTGCAGTCTCAAACATTTTGCTACAACATTTTAAGCTTGTCTCTATGCCAAATAAATAAAATAGCTGCACATAAAATTTTGCATCCAACCTTGTTCAACTAATTGTGGTTTGGATTATTGCTTGAGCGAGTCGACTATTATGTAGTGTGAGGGAAATCCGTAATCATGTTGCCCAGTTCAGCTACTGTAGATTAGCAGTAGATTATGAAAAAATGCAATTGAAATAATTAGTAAAGAAGCAAAAAATGACACCCGGGTGACTAGAAAACATCCCATAACAGACGGATACTTTTTGTACCTGAAATAAAAATCAGTCATAAAATGAAACTGGTGCAAAACAACATGTAAAGACAACAACTGGTGAATGGGAATATCAGTCCATCAGCTCCCAATTTGGTTGTGGATTCTCTCACTGCTTCATCCCCAACATGAGTTCTTATCCACATAAGACCAACAACCGAAACTTCACCTGTACAAAGGGAAAAAATGGCCACTGCCTATTTTAAAGACATAATCGAGTGTCTGGATTTGAGCGGTGACCCTGCCTGAGTGTCTACAGTTCAGGAAGGCCCGGCATGGGGAACTGCCCGGCGAAGGCCTCCACCTCCGCCTTGACCTCTGACACTCGCTGCTGGAACTTCCCTCCCTGAGCCAACGCCTGGACGAACTCCTTCAGGGTGGCCTGGGGGTCCAGACTTCTCTGTACTTCCAAAGTCAGCTCAACACCTGCAGGGAGAAAGTACGGTGAACCTTATACATAAATATAAGGTTCACCGTAAGCTTACTACTGAAGCTTACCTCTGTGGATAAAATGTGCCACTTTTTTGAAGTCTTCCTCTACCAAACCTCTGGAGGTCAGAGCTGGAGAGCCAAACCTCAGACCGCTTGGAAGCAAAGCACTAGTAGCACCTATGGAGAAAAATAAGAGAAAAATCACTTTTACATTTTATGTATGCAATGATCTTTTTGGTGCAGTTTTCAAACATCATTTTCTTCAAACCAATTTAAAGATAGATTTTTTATTTATTTATTTATTTTTAATTGCTCTTTTGTTTAACAAAATGTAAATGACTTAGCAGTCCCTGGCTCTTCCTACTGCCCTCTTACATATTCCTCTTATGAACCAGATTGTACAGGACCAATCTTATGTAATACCTCTTCAAAGGATATTATTATATTAAAGCAGTTTTATAATAGGATCATTATGGGAACCAGTAATTTAGCATATGCTACTTCAACTGGACGCCTTTGGATACTTGACTGCAAAACTACAAACCAGAAATAGGAGAGGAGGGAGGATACAAGCCTAAAGAAATTAGAGAGAATAAGGTGTGGAATAATTGTTGAGGAGTTAAAACCGTGTTTGTTCTTTAAAGAAAAACAAAAAATGTCTAAAAATAATTTTCGAAACAAAAATACAATAAGGTTTGATTATGATTGTTTTCTTTTGTTGTTTTTTTTACAAGTTTGTCTACAGCTGGAATTCATTGGGGATATGTTTTAGAAAAAATATTAGAAATATTTGGCTGCTTTAATTTTGATGATGGTGTATTTAAACAAAAAAGTGAAGGTAACAAGCTTCTAATTCCACCCACACATTTTCAATCTTTCCATTGCCAAGAATTTAAATGTTATTTATTTCTATACTAGTTTTGTCTCTTTTTTATCTTTTGCTTTTTTTTTGTTTTGCTTATATTTTTTCTGCATTGTGTTTTTTTTCTCTCTCTCTTTATGGAAACATTATAAATAAATATACACAGACTAAAAAAAATGGTTTCCGCAATAGGTTTATTAATCTCTCCAAATTGCCTTGGCGTATCAATGTGTGAGTGTAGACGACGGTAGAGGTGGTTGCTCTCAGTTTTACCTCTGCTCATGTTATTTTTAGAATAATATACAATCGTTTACAGAATACCTAGACAGGTGTTCTTGTTGCAAGAAATCGCGCAGGCTTGCAAGACCTTCTCAGCTCGTCCTCCATCCGTTTCTTTATAGCGCAAGTCCATCAGGATTAGATGATTGTCAGAACCGCCTGTACAGGAAGCAGCAAACAAATAAAAAAGATCCAGCATGCACAATACCCCGCTATACAAACTCCCTTTACTTAAATTACTCTCAATAATAGAAAATGTATTGTCTTAACCAAAAGTGCCAGACTCCAGTCCTTGTAGTGCTACTTTTCTGCACCTATTAGACGCATTTGTTCTTTAACAGAACTGATTCAAACGATTGACTAGCTATCAGGCCTTTGTGGAGATAAATGATATGATAATGGAGGAGTTTAGCCATGTCATTAATGTTGTTCATGTTGGAGAAGGGAAGCATCTACAGGATGGTAGCTCTCGAGGAGTGGACATGGACATCCCTGATCTAAACAATGAAATGAAAGTAAATAGAATTAGTTGGAAGCATTTCCCATTGCTGTAAAAATAAATAAAATTCTGCCTGGATGGTCTAAATAATAATAATAATGGTAATACAGACCTTTGGGCACTTAAATAACTTAAAAACAACATAATATGCAGGAGAAAACATAAAATACGGCCCAATATGTGTGCGACGCCTACCAGTGACGATCTTGTAGCCGAGGTCCATGAGGGAACTGGACAGAGCTTTGCAGTTAGCAAGAACCTGCAGCTGGTAAGCCTTAAACTCTGGAGTCAAGGCTTGTTTCAGAGTCACGGCAACACCTGCCAGGGACGGACATTATCTCAGTGACAGCGCTGCTGCTGCTGTTAAAGCCAAATAATAATGATAACAAATTGTACCAGCAATAGCATTGTTGTGTGGCCCTCCCTGCAGCCCTGGAAACACAGCCTGGTTGATCAAAAACTCCAAGTTGTACAGCGTCTTCTTGCCGTTGGTGTCCACACTCTGTACTCCTGGAGAAAAGGGAGAGTCCATCAGGGAAACAGAAAAAAACCTTTAAAGCAGAGAGGTATCAGTGTAAAATCACTTACTATAAGTTTTATTCAAGTGTTTTTGGGTCTTTCCTACCTTTCCGATAAAAGATAAGTCCACCACGGCAACCTCGCAAACTTTTGTGAGTCGTTGTCGTGACGATGTCACAGTGATCAAAGGGCGAGGGCACGACCCCGGCTGCCACCAGTCCGCCAATGTGAGCCATGTCTCCCATCAGATAGGCTCCGTTCTCGCTGGCGATCTGCTTCAAGCGGGCGTAGTCAAGGTTACGGGAATAGCAGGTCGTTCCTTAAAAAGTAGAACCAAGAAAGGTAAAAAAGTTAAGTAAGACAGAAGGCATACACACACACACACACACACCCCCACCCTGTGCGTGTGTGTAAATTACCTGCAATGATGAGCTTGGGGTGGAACAGCTGTGCAGTTTCTTGGAGTTTATCATAATCAATGTAGCCGGTTTCTGGATTCACCTAGCAGCAATTGCAGCACCCGACAGGTTAAATCATCTGTCTTGCTTTTGCATTTTGAATTTTTGAGAAACAATAGCAAAATATGGCATCAGTGCAGATTGTTGTTCATTGTTATGTTGCTACATTTATGAACATATCCTAAAATAATTTATGGTCACAGGTTAAGTTAGCATATAAGAAAATCTGATCTTATTTAACTGCTGCAAGACCTGCAAATTATAGTAAAAAAAAAAAGTGTAGTAGTCTTTTCTCCTATTTTTCAAATAAAATTCTGCTACCACAGAGAGCTATGATAATTAGTCTGACACAATCCAGACACAATCCAAAATGCATTGGATTGTGTCTGGTCAAAACTTTTAAGGAATCTGAGGAAGACATGCTTAGAGGATTGTAGCTTGTACTCTGTCCAAGTACGTACCCCACAATCGATTGAATTTTAAGAAACCTTCTCCTGGGTGTCTAATTGTCCAATTGTTAAAAAAAAAATAAAACATATGAACTCAAACCTTGTACGGCATAGTTTCAAAGAAGATGGATGTTGCTGATATTTTCTTCCCATCAGTCATGAAGCCGTGCGACAGGTGACCCCCGTCGGGAAGGTCGAGGCCCATGATCCGACCGTGTGGCTCCACGACGGCCGTGTAGACCGCAAAGTTAGCAGGGGACCCTTACAAAGTGAAACAGACACGTGTGAAGACGGTAGAGCAAATCTTAGAGGCAGGTTGATCAGGATTTCATACCCGAGTACGGCCGCACGTTCACTCCCCATTTGTCAGAGTCCAAACCGAAGACCTCCAGCGCCCTCCTCTGACAAAGTGTCTCCAGTTCATCATTATACTCCAGCCCTTCGTAGAAGCAGCTAAACAGATGCAGTACACCTATATTTATTGCATGATAAAATCAAATCTACCATAACGTGAGCCTCTACCAGCATGAACAGGAAATGTACCTCTGACCAGGAAAGCCTTTAGAGTATTTGTTGGTCAAACAGGAGCCAAGAGCCTCCAGGACGGCTCTGCTGGTGAAGTTCTCAGACGCTATCAGCTCCAGACTGTTCATCTGCTTGTGCTTCTCCTTTCTTATGATAGAAAACACCTAAAAAAATAAACACCGTCCAATATTTATCTAATTTATAGAGAAACAGACCGTCCGTTTAAAATCCTGTGAAGACGAACTTCTGAGTCGTTGATCTCCAGAGGCTCCACCATCATTTCCTGGTGTGACTGCCACCCGTCTTTATTCACAGAGTAGCCATTTGGTCGAGGCATGGCTGCTGCTTTTCTGCTCGTAAACAGTAGAAATATTGTATAAACAATAAGTAACATTTTTATCCCCATGATCAACAAAATACATGAAAGTCGGACAGACACTCAAGTAGTTCTAAGATAATTAGATCCTTTCTGTTGTCAGAAAACTTTTATGTTGATCCAATCGTTTATTTCTTTTATATTTCTTGTTGTATTTCCTTTGCAACTATTTAGGAAACCTTAATAGGTCCATATAGCCTAATGTAGACAAAAAATCTGTGCAGTAACAGATCAGGCTGAGACTCTGGCAAATGGCAAAAAGCAAAAATCTTTATTTCGTTTGCAAACGGAGAAAACATAGCATAGCACAACACAACAGCTGTACCTGCAATGAGTTCTGACTAGGAGCTGCAAGCTCTCACAATATATAGGACTCTCCCACAATGTGGTCACTCCCTGTGACAGGATGCAACCTCAACCTCACTGAAAGGTCAGTTAATTGTTTAGATAATAAACATCTTTTTGCTCAAAATATGGAAGTTTCTAAAAGTCAGGTTTACTAATGAAACAATTTTTCATAACAAAAACATTGTCAGACCTTGTTCGTGCACGTATTCTTAGCTTTGTTTCTCAAAGGAGAAACTTGTTAAACCTCAGGGCTTATTCCATCTCACTATTTTTTACCTAAACTATCTGTTGTTATCTGTTAACAAACTCTGGCGCCTTGCTTTGGTAGGTGTGGTGAAGCATTAGTCTATTCATCAGTCTACTGCGACTGCTACAAGGACAGGTCAACAGAAAAACCTATCTAACTGGTTCTGCAGAGACTTTCTCTGGCCTCCATACTCTAACAAACTGATCAATACTAATGTGGTTAAATGAGTAAAATAATCAAAAAGAAATTGTTAAAAGAAATAATAACACAATTTTTACTTCACACTAATCAGTTTTATGTTTTTTATTACATCCCACAATCTGGTGGCTTAAACAATAGGTTTTAGTAAAATTTTACTGCAAAATAACCCCAACTGGGTCGTTTTTCATTCGTTTTGTAGTTTATTATTTTATAATAAACTAAAGTAATACCTTTATTATCTATGGGAGTCATTAATGGCACGGTTCCCATGCCTTTAAATCATGAAGTCTACAGTTGTTGTTTGGCTCTCCAATGATTCTCCACTTTGCCTTGCACCTGCTTGTCTTGTTTTACAAGATTAAAACTTACAGTTAGGGCGTGCCATGGTGGTGTAGAAGTTAGCGCGACCCACATTTGGAGGCCTTGAGTCCTCGACGCCGTCGTGGGTTTGACTCCCGGACCCAACGATATTTGCCGCATGTCTTCCCCCCTCTCCTTACGCCCTTCCTGTCAGCCTACTGTCTAATAAGGGACACTAGAGCCCGCAAAAAGCCCCCTGGTGGGGAAACAAAAAAAAAAAAAAAAAAAAAACTTCCAGTTGACAGGCAGCAATCTACAAATTAGTCCGCTCAAAAAGCTCACCAGAGGAAAACAAAACCAACCAAAAAAGAAAAAACACAGAGGTCTTCAATTACAACCGTCAGTTTTTTTCAGCTGACTCGAGACATCTCATTACAAATGTGAGCAGCACAAGAGCAAAAATGAGACAAAGAGCCAAAAAAACTAATGAAATTAAATCTATCAGAGCCCTCACTCGGATAACTTGTAATGTATTTTGTGGACAGAAGTTATGAATCCTACTGACCAAATGATGGAGACGCCTTTCGATTTAATTGTTTTAGGTTTAATTGACGCAAGAAAAACACCAGCATGTGTTGTGGTTTCTCCTTCTGTTCTGTTTGAAGGTTTGTTCCTAGCAACTTTTTCCAGGGATCCTTTCCAAGACTTTCTCTGTTTCTTTCTAAAAACTGGACTCATTTAGCAGCTGCTGAAAGTCAAGATGTGACCTCACTGCGATGACGATTTGTAAACAGAACTTGCTTATTATAAAATAATTTTTTAGCAAATTCTTTTTAAAACAAAAATCTTCTTACCCCCTGATGAGACTCTTTCTCTGTTAACAGTGGAGCTGGAGACAGAACCCCAACAAAAAGACAACGCCCTTGAACACGCCGCACCTTTCTTTGCTGTCTGTCCTATTAATTCAAAGGACGGAAATCTTTTCCTGGTGCCAGGCACTTACCTGCCTACCTACCTGAGCTGTGAGAGTGGTTGACATGTAACCAGGTGATGTTGTGGGATCTCCTTGGATCTTCAGGGTGGGGCGGGTATGGAGAATCGTTGACTGGTGGAGCGTTCTCAGCTGTTTATTTCCTCCAGCTCACTAAATTCTGCTTAATCTGCCTGAAACTGTACCGTTTTGCTTACTGCCAAGTACACAAGAGGAATAATCAACATTTTCTGCAAAACAAAGGAAAACATTCTGTTCATAAATTAGTCCTAAATAATAATCTGAGGACGAGATTAGGAAGCATTAAGGAGTTAAATTCACATCCAATCAGAGAGCAGCAACGTACTCTGTAATGTTTTGCAGCATCTTTTGTACTTCATGGACTTTTTCACATTTTGTCACAGCCACAAACTTTAATGAATTTTATTCATATTTTGTGTCACTGACAAAACAAATAATAATTGTGGAGAAGTGGAAGAAAATTATGTCGTTGAATTCTGAAAGAACATTTTAAAACATAAATATGGTTTAATTAAACATTCCTGTTGAGCAGTTAAGAAAAAGCGTTTCTTATGGATTAATTAAGGGTGAGAAAGAGAAAACAATTGACAATTTTATTCTTTTTTTTTATCAAATAGCAAACCAAATCTATTCATCTGTAAATATTTCATAGAGAGTTACTAAATTCACCATCTGGAAATACAATTATAATTCTTTTATCGTCATTGTACAAGAAAGCACAATAAAATAAATGAAAAAATATCAGCTCTCCAAAGCAGTGCGAAAACAGAAGAAAAAGACTAAACAAATAGAAACAACTGAGAATATAGAAATATAGCTCCTGATATCTGTTGATATTGCATTAAGAAAATGATGATTGGTCAGGATTTAGATTAATTTTTTGTGCTCTGGGCGACAATAAGTCTCGGGTAGAAACATTTTTTTAGTCTGTTTGTTCTTGTATTTATTGCCACTTATCTCAGGCGAACTCACACCTTGTGAGCACAATGAGCTTTTCTGAACATTGTCAAAACGGAGCATTATTGAAAAGTTGTGAAGCAACAGCGTAGTGCTATAGTTCGAAATGTTTGATTTAGCAAATCTAGATGGCAAATATAGAACAGATGTTTGACAAGAACGTCTGTTTTGTTCCTTTTTCACCCTTAATTAACTCATGATAAACACTTGATTCATCAAGTGTTTACAAATAGCAGCATTACTTAAAATAATACACACATTTAACCACTTTTGAATGTAAATTTGTTTATATATATATTGTTTGACTTATTACATCTAACCCATTCTCTTTATAGAAATTTGCTTTATTTTAAAGTCAGAGCAAATGACATTTAAAATTAAAAAACAGACATACACAGTCACTCTTCTTTTATTCAGTTGTAATTTAACTTAATTGAATGCAGCACTATATACCTATTTATTAAGTTATACAAGAGAATCATATACATCTAAGTTAGTAATGTATGGATCCAAATCAGCGATTCAAGCTGGAACAGTTTGTCAAACACCGAATTGAAAGTCATGACAGCATTAATGTTCATTGGTTTGAGTGCAGCCTCTCGTCATCTCTGAAAAACAATCACATTTAAAACAGCAAAGCTTCGTTACAACGGCAAATAAAAAGTAAAATGTTGGATTCGTGGGAACATGTTGAAGTCATCTTGATTGGAGCAGAAAGGAGAGGGAAGCTTTCCGCTCTACAGTTCAGGAAGGCCCGGCATGGGGAACTGCCCGGCGAAGGCCTCCACCTCCGCCCTGACCTCTGACACCCGCTGCTGGAACTTCTCTCCCTGAGCCAACGCCTGGACGAACTCCTTCAGGGTGGCCTTGGGGTCCAGACTTCTCTGCACTTCCAAGGTCAGCTCAATACCTGCAGGAGAAACCACCCCAAATGTTTTACTTTTTGAAATATTTGTTATGGCAGACATCTCTGTCTCTTGGAAATTAAAATAATAATAATAAAAGAAACATTTTTAGTTCACGTTACCTCTGTGAATGAAGTGGGCCACCTTCTTGAAGTCTTCCTCTACCATTCCTCTGGAGGTCAGAGCCGGAGAGCCAAACCTCAGACCGCTTGGACGCAGAGCACTCTTATCGCCTACGAAGAACATGAAGGTCAGATAATTACCAAATGACCCCAAGAAACAGAATATTAATTTAACCAATTTAAAAGGACAACATTATGTGTCTTCATTTCAGGCAAATAGTGTCATTTTGTAGCACAATCAAGTAACTATGTTAATTTCAGAAGTTATAAAAATGTTGTATGTATCAAATATGACTTAAAAGAAATTTGACTTCGTAATTTAACGCATTGAAATTGGGCTTCTGTCTCTTTAAAAACTCCTGCTCTTTCTGAAGCTCCGCCTTCAGGAAGTCATCACAACATGGCTCCTCTATTAACCCTTTAACAACGTTTCTTTTTTAACCAGCGTTTCATTGAGAAGTAGTTTGTATAATGAGCTCTGCTGATGCACAGCTCAACCAGGCGTTTGCCGATTGCTGCTGGCTAGTCTGAAGGAGCTGAGTGGTGGAGTCATGGAAAAGGCAGCTCTGAGGAGGAGTTGCATCTTGAAGGCGGAGCTAGGTTCACCAGGGTGTTTTGCACAGCTAAATGGTTGCCACGGGAGACCAGAGGATTTTTCAAACATTAATAGAAGAATCAAGGCAACACTTAGGTATGTTTTTCATTTGGGAATAACATTATAACATGATGTAAAGCTCCAAAAAGGATTTGGCTAAATACTGCCCCTTTAACTATTCCACCAGTTTAACCTGCACTGACCTGGACAGGTGTTCTTGTTGCAGGCGACGGCGCAGGCCTCCAAGACCTTCTCAGCTCGTCCTCCGTCCGTTCCTTTGTTGCGAAGGTCCAGCAGGATTAAATGGTTGTCAGAACCGCCTGTGCAGGAAGCAGCAAAGACAAACTTCTGACTGGCATCACATTAATCCGCCACAGTAGTCAGTGTTGCAGTAAAAATCGTAGTGTGCGACGCCTACCAGTGACGATCTTGTAGCCGAGGTCCATGAGGGAACTGGACAGAGCTTTGCAGTTAGCAAGAACCTGCAGCTGGTAAGCCTTAAACTCTGGAGTCAAGGCTTGTTTCAGAGCCACGGCAACACCTGCCAGGGACGGACATTACCTCAGTGACACTGATTCCAACATAAATCAATACAGTTCCTTGCAAAAGCATACATGCAGTATGCCTTGGAGATTTAGTTTTTAGTCACATGGAGCCACAAACTTCACAATTCTGCCCTACTTTGTCCCACTAAATCCCTCCACAGTGGGAGGAAAACAGAGTATTCAATGTTCTTTACCAGAGCATGAATATATATCGGCACTGATGTCGGTATTGGACGATATCTTTAATTTTTTTAAGATATTGGTGTCAGTCTAACAAATTATTACATTTTTTTTTTTTTCCACTTAACATGTAAGCCCTACCTTGTCTTTCTGGCTGTAACGTGAAAAACAGAGGGAAAAAGTTCAGTGGGTCTGAATACTCGCAATAAGCAGTCAATGAGTAAATTGCATAATAAATTAAGATGAGCTTGATCACTTCCACCATGGTAATTTGTATTTTTTGAAGGGCAGTTTTGTTTACGGAGACATCGTAGTCCATTTTATTTATTTATTGCTTTGGTTGCATGTGGCTTTTGTTTCTGTTTTTATTTACAGTCGTTGTGTTTTATTTTGGATCTTTAAAATATCTTCCAGTTCTTGGTGTACAAAGTTAAAGTTTATTGATCTTTGAGGGGCGAACTCCCGTTATTATGCCATTTTTAATATATAAGTTGAAAATGGTTCTAAAATAACATTACTACCACGTGTCAGAATAATGTCTGAGACAATTTATCATCCAGTAAAATCTATTATTGTCAAAATGAAGGCTTCATAAAAGTAGTAATAATAATAATAATTGTACCTGCAATAGCATGGTTGTGTGGCCCTCCCTGCAGCCCTGGAAACACAGCCTGGTTGATCAAAGACTCCAAGTTGTACAGCGTCTCTTTACCTTTGGCGTCCACACTCCGGACTCCTGGTGGACGGATGGAGGAGTTGATCAGAGAAACTTTGAGAGCCGGACAGAGGAAAATTCAAAGGGTCCTCACGTGTGCGGGCTTTGTGAGAGAGTCTACCTTTCCGATAGAAGATGAGCCCGGCACGGCAGCCGCGGAGAGTTTTGTGAGTCGTCGTCGTGACGATGTCACAGTGATCAAAGGGCGAGGGCACGACCCCGGCTGCCACCAGCCCACTGATGTGAGCCATGTCCCCCATCAGATAGGCGCCGTTCTCGCTGGCGATCTGCTTCAAGCGGGCGTAGTCAAGATTACGGGAATAGCAGCTTGTTCCTAAAACAAGCAAAAATTTTATTTTTTTTATATGCTACATTTACAGAAGATAATCTACATATCTGAATTTCTCTCTGAGACAGCAAACCAAACTTCCTCCATTATTATAATTATTATTAATTATTATTATTACTATGTTAATGAACCTGCGATGATGAGCTTTGGGTGGAACAGCCGGGCGTTCTCCTGCAGTTTGTCATAATCAATGTAGCCGGTTTCTGGGTTCACCTGAAAATGACCACACAAACAAAAACATAAACTAAAAGACACACATTCCTTAAATAGGAAATAACATTAGCTAATTCAACCTACAATTAGTTTAATCTGATTCAGATTTATACAGCTATATACGGCAAGTCCAGGTAGGAAGACAATTTATATGTATGTAAGTAATTCAAAAGAAAATAAAAAAATGAATTAAACGCATCACAACAAAGCAATTAAAACAAATCATGTCACTAAACAACATAAGTTTAAAATAAGTGTTCTCCATATTTATCACAGATAATTCCCCATTAATCCCTGGGATTGATCTCATCCTATCCGACTAAATAAACACACCATCACTCATTACTTTGGGAAACTGGATTTCTAACTGAACACATGCAGAGAAAAGGCACCTTATAGGGCATGGATTCAAAGAAGATGGATGTTGCTGAGATTTTCTTCTTCTCGGTCATGAAGCCGTGAGTGAGGTGGCCGCCGTCGGGAAGGTCCAGGCCCATGATCCGGCCGTGCGGTTCCACCACAGCGGTGTAGACCGCAAAGTTGGCCGGGGAACCTCGTGGAGAAACAGAGAAGTAATGTGAAGATAAGAGCAAAGAGATAAACAAACAGAAGCCATCTTTAAGGGCCTTTCCACATCATGCCAGACATTTAAAATTAATAATTCAAGTTTAAATGCAAAATATTACACAGATTCACTACAAAGAGCGCAACATATCTCCAGATTAGGTGATATCGCAAACCCTGTGGACATACTTTTCAGTATACTGACATTTCTGTGTTATAAAAAATACTTTGCTTATTCATAGAACAGAAATAAACACGTAAAATATATCATTCTATATACAATCAGTCTTTGTAAGAGTTTCACTTCCTGAACTGAATTACTCGAATAAATAAACTTTTTGATGATACTCTACATTCCTGAGACGTACGTTAGCTCCAAAATTAGCATTTTTTGACAAAATATGACACAATATTCATGTGGTTGCTTATTTCATGTTGAGGATTTTTATTTATTTGGCAGAATTTTATAAAAATGTGTTTTCACTTTCACATTAAAGGGTTCCTTTGTTGTTGTTGTTTTAAATTTTAAAAAAAGCCAAATTCTGTTGCTCATAATTTATATGGAGCTAAATTTGGGCAAAACAGTTTGTTTAAAAAAAAAAAAGAAACTGAATCTGAAAAAACTGAATTTGAAACTGAACAAAAAGATCAGAACTACTTTTAATTTTTAAGGGTTTTTCCTGTTCTTATTTTGTTATTACTATTGAACAAACTTTATGGGCTCAATTTAGCTCCGTAGATTAATTTGAAAAAGCAGTAAAGCGGGTAAATCCTCCAAGTGGCTGAACACTTTTATAAACTCCATACATACTGTTTACATCTGTTAAGGTGCAGATTTATCACCTGAGTATGGCTGTGCATTAACTCCCCACTTCTCAGAGTTCAGACCAAAGGCCTCCAGCGCCCTCTTCTGGCAAAGCCTTTCCAGCTCATCGACATGCTCAGTTCCACCATAGTACCTGAAGTGACAATCATGCTCATAGGTACCATAAATAACATCATTTAGTAAACAAAAACGGATCAGGGCTGGTACCTCTGGCCGGGGTAACCCTCAGAGTACTTGTTGTTCATGCAGGAACCGAGAGCTTCAAGAACCGCTCTGCTGGCGAAGTTCTCTGAAGCGATCAGCTCCAGTCCATACGTCTGCCTGTGTTTCTCCTTCTTTATGATGGAGAACACCTGAAACGCAAGAAACACAAAACTGTTACCACATACTTGCTGCGTGAACTGCAACAACACTTAATTCAAGGCCGGCCCAAGCCTTTTTGAGGCCCTAATTAGCTTTTTTTAGGGGCTTTGCCAGAAGAGAAAGAAAACCTTAAATCTGAAAAGTAGTTTTGAACTTTTGTGTTCAGCTTCAAATTCTTTTTTCAGTTTCTTTGTTTTGTAAACAAACTTTTTTTGCTCAACTTTAGCTCCATACCAATCAGGGGAAAAAGCAATCAAACAAAATTTGGCTTTTTTAATTTAACCAACAACAAAGAAAGCCTTTAATGTCAAAGTGAAAACACATTTTTATAAAATACTCCCAAATAAATAAAAATATTCAACTTGAAATAAGTCATAGCATCAATATTGTGTCAAAAAAAGCTAATTTTATCAAGCATGATTGATCCCCCCATACAAACACCAGATAATTTAGCATGATTTAACCGACTATCATTAGCATCTTTTGTAATTAGCATATATTAGACCAGTTCAATTATGACTATTGATTTTAACCTTTTAACCTAGCAAAATAAAATAAAATAATTTGGGTTTTGAAATGCAGAGTGGTATTTAAGTGTACCATTTCACTTCCCTAAATATTGTAAGCAGTTGAATGACTACAAAGGCTACACACCC
The DNA here is from genome assembly GCA_903067065.1 of Brachyrhaphis terrabensis. Taxonomy (NCBI): domain Eukaryota; kingdom Metazoa; phylum Chordata; class Actinopteri; order Cyprinodontiformes; family Poeciliidae; genus Brachyrhaphis; species Brachyrhaphis terrabensis. Next base: position 23,994 of record CAEGAG010049277.1, read on the forward strand.
GTCGTGACTGTAAACAAATTCCACAAGTGATAAGTTTGTCTGGCTGCAAGCCGCCTTTAGTTTTACGAGAGCTTACCTAGGCAGAGTAAGCTCTCGTAAAACGACAGGACGCGGATGAAGTCCGCCCCAGAAAGGTTGGGTGAAAATGTATCCTTATTCAACCAGGTAGTTGAATAAGGATAGTAGTTGCGTAAAGCGCGTTGCTTTACACAACTACAGTGTTGCTTTTAAAATGTTTCGTATCTGACATAAAATAAGTTAAGCCGACAGGAAAAAAAAAAACTCCTTTATTCGCACCGGCAGATTATTTGTCTGGGGCACTGAGCGGAGAAATCCGTGTTTTGCACCCGGAAGTCACGGACATTAGTGGTTATCGTGACTTAAAATTTTCACGAAAGCAAAATGTTCGTTTTTGGGGCGCCTCTGTGGCTTATTTTGAAGGGATATGTAAACGTTACCATGGCGACCAGAGTCAGAGATTTAAGGAAATCCCGTAAAACTCCCAACATACCATAAGTGAATTTATAATAATCAAACACGGATGAGTAGTGATAATTTGTGGCTCATTTCAAGCGATACAAGACGAATCAAAAAGAAAATGTGCTTGATAAAAGGAGCAGCCGTTTTATTTGCAGTTATGGCTTTTCGTAGTTAACATTTTTAACTGAATAAACATAAGCACATAGGATAAACATATTTCCACATATCACCTCCCATGTCCATCGGACTCTCACTTGCCTCACGTCAACTGCTTGTGATTCCGCTCAGTTGTTACGTCACCGCGCTTTCTGANAATCGGGCCAAGACAATGTTGAATAAACCCGATTTTATATCGGACACACTTAACGAGCACACGCCACCACCACCACCTCTCACTGCAGGACGTTGTAAGACGGTCGTAAAGGGAAAATCGGGGCCAAAAAAAACAAAGAAAAAGAAAAGAAAACAAAGAAAACCTGACGACCCCCCTGGTCCGCAGCAAAAAGTCTCGAGCGGTCCGCGGTAATAAAATAAACTGAACTGATACTGAGCTGGACAAGTTTTCGTAAAGAAAATAAAAACAAGCGCCCAACGCGGGGCTCGAACACACGACCCTGGGATTGAGAGTCCGATGCTCTACCAACTGAGCTAGCCGGGCGCTAAGTAACTTGGACGAAATTCTGCCATACGTCTTTGAGACCTACTTGAATAACAACAACGGCGCTGAGCGGAGAAATCCGTGTTTTGCACCCGGAAGTCACGGACATTAGTGGTTATCGTGACTTAACATTTTCACGAAAGCAAAATGTTCGCTTTTGGGGCGCCTCTGTGGCTTATTTTGACGGGATATGTATACGTTACCATGGCGACCAGAGTCAGAGATTTAAGGAAATCCCGTAAAACTCCCAACATAGGGGAGAGCGGGGTATTGTGAGACATTGGGTAATGTGAGACACCCCCTATATCTAGGCAATGGAAAAAAATTATGGTCATGTGACCATTATATTTACAAGCCCCTCCCATTCTCCCCTTGCCAGGAAGGTGAAGTTGGTGCTGTTGCTGTGGTAAGTATGTTTTTTTCATAAAAATGTGTTTTTTGCACGTGAAAGTAAATT
>CAEGAG010049302.1:0-21210 GCA_903067065.1 Brachyrhaphis terrabensis
CTGGAGGGTTTCTGGTTAAAACATGTTTGTTTTTCACTCAGTGGGTAGAAAATCCAGAAGTCTTACTCAAGTAAGAGCAGAAATACTTCATAGAAAATACTCAAAGTACAACAAAGTAAAATTATATTTTTCAAACTCAGGTAAATGTAACTAAGTAAATTTAACTAATTGCTACCCAACTCTATGACTTTATAGCCCAATCAAGTAACTATGTTACCTTCTATTTAAAAAAATGTATCAGATATTAATTTTAAAAATGTCACTTCTTGATTTATTGGGCCTCTGTCTCTTTAAGAAACTCTTTCATTATTAATAGAGAAATCATTACTGGAATGTTTTAAATCTAGTCTAATAATGTGGCTAATAGCTTAACAGCCTTACTTTAGCATTAGCGCTATTGCTAGCCTAGCTTAGCCTGGAAACTGTTATAGAAACTTTATGAACACCATAGATGTGAAAAGCTAACAATAATTTTTCAGTTAAATGTTAATATATTTTTCAAATTACTGCAAGGTTGTATGGATGCGCACAGGATCATGATTGACAGCACTAAGCCCCGCCTCCTGGCTCTGGTTGGTTGTTTCTAGTTTAGCTAGCACACTTTTTCACTGCTCAACAATAAACCAAGCATACAATAATTCTAATTAAACAAATTATGAAGTGTAAGTTTAAATCATTATGGATCCGAAACTTTTAGTTTTTCGTGTTTTTAAAAGAAAAACATCCAGTTTACAAATTATCAGGTGAAAATATGTTTATGTTATTAATATTTGTTCCTGCTTTCAAACTGAGAATTGAAGTATTTGGATTTTATAAATCCTCCTGTCCAAATGAGAATGTTTGCTCTCGATTTATGGCAACAATATTCCCCCATAAAAATCAACCTAAAATCTGAGAGTTTGTGAAAAAAGAATCTTTTTATTGGACTTTACATGAACATAAACATGAGCCTCAACCCAACAATCACAGCTTTATCTATGCAGAGTCTACAGACAGTCTGGAGACATTTAACGATGATTATCAACATGAGCTTCGGTTCCGGTTCGGTTCTGATTCAGGGTTTGCAGAAATGACACTTGATGATTTTCTTGAAGGCGCTCTGGAAGTCTTTGTTGAAGTAAGCGTAGATGATGGGGTTGAGCAGCGAGTTGGAGTAACCCAGCCAGTTGATGACGGCCTCCAGCCAGCCGGGCATGTAGCACGACTCCCGGCAGAACGGCATCACCAGGGCCACGATGAAGAAGGGCAGCCAGCAGAGGATGAAGGTGCCCATGATGATGCCCAGAGTCTTCACCGTCTTCCGCTCCCGCGCCAGCGCGATCTTCCGCTTGGCTTCCGTCGCCTTCTCGTGGCGGCTCTCGAACAGCGGCGCGGAGTTCGGGGTGTTGGGCAGCGGCAGGTGGCCCTTGGAGCTGCTGTGCACCTCGATGATCTCCAGAGACTCTCCGTCGTCGGCGTGTTTCACCGCGCCGTTGACGCTCGGCGGAAGCGGCGGCCGCGGCTCCACGCTGCGCTTCCAGCTCTTGCCCTGCTGCGCGTCGCCGTGCGGCTTCTTGTGGAACAGCGCCGGCGACAGCGCCAGGCACGAGTCGGACACTTTCTTCTTCTCGGTTTTACGCACAGTCCTCCTGATCCGGAACCGCGCCGCTTTGAAAATCCGCCCGTACAGAACCAGCATCAGCGTCAGCGGGATGTAAAACGCGCCGAACGTGGAGTATATCGTGTACCACGGGTCCTGCCGGATCTTGCACTCCATCTGGCTGTGCCGGTCCTCCGCGTCGCCGCTCGGCTGGGAGCGCATCACCAGCATCGGCGGCACCGAGATGGAGAACCCGACTATCCAGGTGACGCTGATCAGAACCGCGGCTCGCCTCGGAGTCCGCTTCTTCATGTAGTCGATGGGCTCGGTGATGGCCCAGTAGCGGTCCAGCGCGATGGCGCACAGGTGCAGGATGGATGAGGTGCAGCACACCATGTCCAGGGAGATGAAGATGTCGCACGGCACCGGGCCGAGCGTCCAGCGGTCCAGAACCTGGTAGAGCGCCGCCATGGGCAGCACCAGCACCGACACCATCAGGTCGGTGACGGCCAGGGAGCCGATCAGGTAGTTGGCCACGTTCTGCAGGGAGCGCTCCAGCGCGATGGCCGCCACCACGCAGCCGTTCCCGAAGGCAGCGCACAGGATGAGCGCGCCGAGCAGGAAGGAGGTGAGCAGCTGGGAGCTCAGCGACACCTGCGCGCCCGCGGCGGCAGCAGGTTCGGTGGAGTTGGGGAAGTCGAGCCAGGCTGTGGTGTTGTTGGTTCCGTCCATGGTGGCGCGGAGCGGACAGAGCGCGTCAGAGCCCGGCGCGCAGCGGATCAGCGCACATAGCGGACTGACTGCCGGGAGGAGGACTGCAGGTCGCGGCTGCTGACGGAGAATGATGCAGGTATTTATACCTGTGATGGAAAATGCGTCATGGGCCGGTTCTGGTCTGGTTCTGGTTCTGGTTCTGGTCCATTCCGCTTCCTCTTAATGTTTCAGCAGTTAAACTGGAAACTGAACATTTGATTTGCTTCCAGGTTTCATCTCTATTTTTGTTTTTATCCCTCAGTTTTTGTTTTATTGCAGTTTTTCAGAACCAAACAGACCCGAGGCGCTTAGAGCGCCACCTGCTGTTGGCATGGCGACCATAAAATACACAATGTTTAGGTCTGATAAGAAAATGGACTGATAATTTATACACTGTAAAATAAGATTTCTAAATTAGTTTTAGAAAATTAAGAGAAGTAAAATAATAATGTTGATAATTATACCTATAATAACAATAATAACGATAATAATTATTATTACTACTAATATTTTATTACAATATTATATTATCATAATATAATAAATTATAATCTATCATACTATAGTATGATATTAAGTTCTGAATCATACACCTCAAACAATATTCAACCTAAACTAGTAGAAAATATGATGATGTCATTATAGTTTTGATGAAAATATTATAGTTTATTATTAGTAGTAGCTTTTAATATTAATCATAATTGTTACTATTGTTATTATTAATATTATTATCATTATCTTAATAATATTATATTATAATAATAGTAATAACACTATTAAAAATAGATATGATGATAATTATTGTTATTATAAAGATTCTAATAATTAGCATATCAACAACTCTGAAGATACTTATTTGTTTTCCTTTGAGCTAAATAAAAAAATATCTCAACTTAATTTTTATTACAATAACAAACTCCGAATAAGCAAATGATTACATTTTCAACACTTTTTGTCAATACAAATTGATTTTTGCCTCCTAACATTGCGACGCTTTCATTTTCTAACTGCAGTTACATCAATAAACCAGCAGGGGGACACTGGTCACTATTGTTACTATAATTTCCAATTCGTTTTTTAACGACGAAACATTAAATGTTCTAGATATTATGATGATATTAAATGTACTAGATATTACATTAAACATAAATGTAAATTTAATGATCACAGAAAAGGGAAAGCTTTTGACTTTACTAGCTGTGGGACGATGAGCGTTCTGGTCATTTTTGGCCGCTCGGCCATCCCGTACATCCTCACTCTTCCTGTTGTCACAAACGGATTTACATCCTCAGCGTTTCGTCACCTCGACCGTTTAATTAAACATTTAAAAGTTATCCACGGTAAGCCAAACTGTGAAAAGATGATGATAAAATATAAGATCCAGACTTTAAAAGTTAGCTAGGGAGGATTTTGAACCGCAACTTGTCGTTAATGTCGTTAACTTTAGCGAAGTTAGCTGGAGGTTAACTGTTTAAACGGTCTGTTTTCAGGCTTTTAGCATAAAAAAATAACAGCTATGTTGTAATATTAATACACAGAAGTGTTAATGAAACTGATGCATGAATTAAACTTTGTAAAAATGTTTGGATGGTATTAGTTTTCTTCAGCATCAGCAGGTTTATTTTAACTTTGATAGTCCTAAATTATTAAATTATCTCTCATATTTCCAGACTTAAAGAACTTGATACTTTGCTAAAACCCTCTAAATGAGTTTACATCAACAGTTTCCTGGAAGTTTTCCTCCATTTTGTTTGAACTTTTGATGCTTTTTTAGACTCAGTTTCAGTCCTAATCCATGTGATGGGATGGCCCACAGTTGGTGATTCTGGGATCAGGTCACATGGTTAACAAAACCCAAACATCCGTCTCCATGGCAACACCCTACAGCTGATTCTGGAAGGTGAGTGGAATGTTTAGTGGAAGGAAAAAGTGTAGCTATAGGGCAGAACCAATAAAAATGTCTCGCTTTTTGAACAGAATTAGTGAATAAAATATCATTTTGAGGATGTTTTTACTGATCCGTTGACCTTTGACATGTTTGGTTTGTGTTGTCGTCCCTCCTGACCAGCAGATGGGTTGATCTGCTCCTGCCAGGCGGGTGAAGATGAACGGAAAGAAGCTCCGCTGTCGGCGCTGCCGCAGGGCCGTCGGAGACGCCAGCTGTTTGGTGACAGTCAGTAACGACTTTTATTTAAATTTAATCAAACTGGTTTGTTTTGGATACAGAACATTATAAGGACTGAGACATTCAGCGTCTCTGTCTGTGTTTTCCTCCAGTTCAGACTTGTATTACTCTTTATTTCTTAATGTAGCATCATTAGTGTGGAGAGTCACTACAGGAAGTGGATGTAGGGCACTTCCTGTCAACTCTGGAAAATAAGTTTTGATTTTTAAAGTGAATCCAACCATCATTTTTATCCATCCATCTCCTCTGAATGTTGTAAAACCACTTCCTGTTGTCTTCTTTGTGGTTTCTGCCAGTAGTAACATCCAGCTGTTGATCATGTGACTCGTGTTTTATTACAGGTTTATGAAAGTGAATTTATTTGAGTATTTCTGAGGCTCAGTGTGTCTCCAGGCAGCAGACTCCGGTCCGGTCCCCTGCTGTATTTGGCACATGGATATTGATAATCTACCAGAGTGGATCTGGATCTCAGTTCAGCAGGTTAGTTTTCTCCTCTTCCTGTTTGTTTTTCTCATAATCTAATGACTTAATGTGATTTCTGGTTCTTTTCCTCTTTGGTTTGGTTCACTTCGGCCTGCGTTCACACTGCAGCCTGAAGTGAACCAAATCTGGCCTGAGTCGTTCAGACGGTCATCCAGGTCCTGAGGCAGAAACATGAGCTCCGCTGATCTGTGATCAGAACCGTTTCTAGAGTTTTCCAGAACCTGCCGTCTCGTCCTCAGGCCATCTGGACGTCCGGGAAGCTGAACTGCTTCCACTGCGGCGCTCGGCTGGGCGGCTTCAGCTTCCTGAACCGGTACCGCTGCCCCTGCGGCCGCGACGCCACCGTCCACTTCAGCCGCAGCCGCGTGGATCTGGACCAGAAGCCCCGCCTCCTCATCGTCCCGCTGCGCAGGACGAGCCGCGGGTCGGCGCAGGCCCGGCAGGAGGAGCCCGTTCTGGACCCGGTCTGTGCCGGTGGGACCCCACAGCACTGTGCCGCCGGGGACATGGACGCGCTGCAGCTGGACTTGTCTGTCAGGAGAGCGGCAGAACTTCAGGCTGAGTCGGATCATGAGGTTTGGAGTGACGCCGTCCCCTGGGAGTCTGGAGCTCCAGCAGGATTAGTATCGTTAGCATTGTTAGCATCGGCGTCTGCAGCGCATCAGGAAACAGATGAAGTTTATTTCACCTCTGAGGGAGAAGCAGAGCGGCAGGAGGAAACGGTACGTTTGCTTTTCTGATTGAATCAGGAGTCAGGCAGGAAGCTTTTAACGTTGAATGTTTTTATCTACATCTGGAAAATTTACAACACTGGACGAAAAAACGACGATTGTTTTACTTTCCCCAGTAGAATCTGTTCCCAAACTGAATCCTGGAGATGGAGCTGTTATTAACTGAGTGCCGAACATAAAGAAAATAAAAGAAAAAACATAAAAAATAACTCAGGATTCAACATAAGAAATTACACAAACATTTCCCAACAAAATGTTTTCAGGCTTGTTGTTTATTTTGTGATTATTAATAAACAATCGTCTGAACACAGAAATGATTGATTAACTAATTTAAACATCTGCGCTACTGATGATCTAACAGAATTTGTGTTTAGGTCACCATTTTTATTTAACTGAACCGAAACGCACCAAATTCCACAGCACCTCTACATGTCCAGGCTGTCATAGTCAGGCTAGCGTAACTAGCTTGACTTTAGAGAAAAGGCAAGTTTATTTGAAAATCACATTTCATGTTCAAGACAATTTAAAATGCTTTACAGAAAGTCTCACCAGTTGAAAATTTTCAAATATCTGAAATGTTTCGACTCTTGAACCTCAGAAATGGCCGAGTTTTTTCTAGTAAATTTCTGAGATTTTTCTTGCAGATTTTCGACTTTTGGGTCTCAGAAATTTCTGTCAGTGGATTTTCTCAGTCGTAGCTCCAACCACTGTGAGCGACGNTGTTTTCTTTAAAAAATGAAACCATTCAGAGAAAACAAAACGGGTCAGAACAAAAACCAGGGAGACTTTGGTTGAGCTGCTGGTTCTGACCCGGTTCTGGCTCTCTCCTGGCCAGGTGTCGTCCTCTCAGGGCCCCGTGGTTCTGAGCTCCTTGGCCCGGACCAGACTGAACAAAACGGACCAGAACCGACTGAAGAGTCGGAGGAGGAAGGAGAGGAGGAGAGAAAGATGGCTGCAGAGTCAGCTGGAGGAGGAAGAGGAGGAGGAGGAGCTGGTGAGGAAGAACAGACTCACAATAAATTAAATTATTATTATTATTATTATTGAAAGTTGATTTGTTTCAGTCTGTAACTGATTCTTTATATCTGTTAAATATGACGATTAAAACACGTTTAGATTAAAATATTTCACCAGACCAATAAAAACTGTTTTAATTCAGAAACAATAAAACTGTTTAATATCTGAATAATGTTTATTATTTAATGTTAGTTTGAATCTGATTTGCTGAGATGAATGTAGACAATTGTTGAGTAAATAAACTATAGATTGCCTACAGTTCCTCCCCTCCTCCTCCTCTGAGTGACCTCTGACCTGTGTGCCTCAGGCCCAGTCGTCCCCAGCCCGTCCTCCGGCCTGTGAGGACGCCGACCGGGACGGCCTGACCTGCGCCGTGTGTCTGGACGTTTTCTTCCGGCCTCGCAGCTGCCTGCCCTGCGCTCACGTCTTCTGTGAGCCGTGTCTCCGGCGCCTGGCCCGGAACCGCGCCGCCCACACGCCCTGCCCGCTCTGCCGCCGCCTCATCGCCAACACCGGCTTCCACCGAGGTCAGCGTCCTGCCCGGGTCGTAATCTGAGATTAAACCCCTTCCAGTGTCTGACGCCGCTGCTCTTCCTCCCTCAGAACTCGACCACCGGGCCAAGACTCTGTTCCCCAAGGTCTGGGCGACGCGCAGGCAGAACTTCCAGAACTCGCCGAGCGTCCGCTGGCCGCTGCCCAGCGCCCGGGAGCAAACACGCTTCTTATGCTGTCAGGACATTTTCCTTTTTACACGATGTAAAAATTATATTTAGCATGTTTTTGTATTTTTATTTGAGTCCAACCACTTAAAAAACCACCTGGAGCTAATTAATAACTTTTGTTTCAGGTTCATTTTTAGCAGATTATTTCCAAAATGGTTCCTCTTTCACTGCAGTGAATCTTCCTAACAGTTTCAGAACCAGTCAGAGAAAATAAAGGGATTTTTTGAGTTTTCTCTATGTTGCCAGAAAAATGTTTATTTTTCCAACAAATTGTCCCCAATGTGGTTCTGTAGTTTTAAAATATTATATTCTGTATCTGGTTATAATGGGAGCCAATAGCTAAAGAGTCACAAACTAAGTTTTAGTGTTTAGAACAACTAAAATATTAATTATTTGAATTAAAAGTCTTTCATCAAACAGGCTGGGATGTCTGGTGACCTCTGACCTCTGCTCTGTTGTGCTTCAGGTCATGGGCGAAGCACGGAGGCCGCGTGGCGACGCTGGCATCTAACTCCACGACCCTTTGACCCCAGCATGCAGGGCCTTCCTCAGCTGCCCTTCGCCACGCTCATCATCCTCTTCATCATCTCCTTCGCGCTGCTCCTCTACCTCGCCGGGTTCTTCTTCACATTACTCACATGAGTTTCTGCACATGGCCTGTTTTTAACTTCCACATCATTTAATGAACTTGAGAGGCTTTTTAAATCCTGCAGAACCACAGAGAGGTTCTGATCCAAACGGTTCCAACTTCATGTAAAATAAACTTCTCGACTTTTCAAGGACCTGAAAGGTTTCGATGTTTTCTGAGTTTTTCCACCTTTTGTTGTGCTGAGTCTTTGTTCCTGTGAGTCCTCAGAAGTACAGATACATCCAAGCAAAACAAACACGTTTTGTGTCGTTTCCTTCAGTGGTTCTTGGTGCAGCGCCCCCACAGGCCAGGAGGGGAACTGGTTGGTTGGTTTGACATCAAGTCTAACTAAATTTAGTTGGTAGACTAAATATTTATCTTGCTAACTAAATATTTGGCTTAAAACTTCATTTGCTTTCTAACTAAAAGCTGAATATTTATATTTATTTAACTAAATATTTAACCTGCTAAGATTTTTTTTAGACTCAATATTTTTTAAAAATCAGATTCAAATTAAATATTTAGTTTCAATATATAATACTAGCATTGTAACTAAATATTTGGCTTGCTAATTAGATATTTAGTTAATTACATTGTGAAAAACAATCATTTTTTTCTCTTATTACCTCATATTATTGTATTATTTTACAAGCTGCGCTGAAACTAATTATCATCCATTTAAAACATGTTGGTGTTTTTCCATTTAAACCCGGTTAGTTTATTAGTATTTCGCTCTCACGTCTTTAAACAGTTAACTTCACTCCGAGGTGACGCCTCGTTTTGCTCCGTCACACGTGAACCAGAGGCGGAAGCCGCGCAGCCTCCCCCTCCTGTCGGCCTTCACAGGCGGCTGAAGGTGACTCCATCTCGGCTGGGATGCAGAAGCGGCTGCTGGGGCTCCCATCGGCCGGACACCAGCTGCTGTTTCCCCGGGAAACCAGCGCTTACAGCCGGGGACGGGAGGCCCTCCGAGCCGCGCTCTCATCCGTCTGAGCTGACTCATTTTGTCGGATCTTTTTCGGGTCTTTTTATTTTGGGGTGCCTCTCTCTGGGTGGGCTCCGGCGCAGGGGGTGCATGCATGTGTTCCGCACCGTACGGGCGGAAAAAGCGCCCAAGATCCGCAGGGAGCATCTTCCCCGTCAGCAAGGGGGCGCAGGCGGATCCGGAGCGGCGGGAGAGCAGAGAGGAGGCGGTGGAGGACAGCAGGATGGTGGGTAGAGAAACACAGAAAGATAAATAAAACCGAGCTGCTGGTGATTTATCCTCCTTTATTCCAGACGGTGCAGGAGTTCAACACGCTGGTGGCTCTGTACCGGGAGCAGGTCATTTCTGTCGGGGAGATCTCGGTGGACTGTCCGGCTCTGCGGGCTCAGATGCACCAGACCCGGTCCAAAGGATGCTGCATGGCCCGGGCCGCGCACCAGGACCTGGCCATCATCTCTGGATCCGGGTAAAACTGAACATGGATGGATATGGATCAGCTTTTGGTTTTGATCTGAGAGTTAAAGTTACATAAAATACTTGATAATGTTTTATTATTAAATTCTGATTTGTTATTGTTGCAACAATACATTTTCCTGGACGATAAATTGTTCCAGTAATTATTGCGATAAAGTATTTTATGTTGTTCTGAAATGACCTTCAAGTAATGCATTACTTCAACACTGCAAATACGGAGGTTATATATGATTTGTATTATTACCGTTTGAAAGACCAAGAAACTTTAATTTAAAAAATAAATAAATAAATAAATAAATAAAAAGAAGGAACCGGAAGGTGTGTTAAATATCCAAAATAAAACATCAATAGCGACCAAGAACAATAAATAAAACAGTTTATATTGTATTTTTATTTTAAAAAATTACAATCAAAATGAAAATTATTATCTGTCATTTTTTACTTTTACATGCACAAGTCAAAATAAAAATAACAAAATACTGAATAAAAGCAAGATGAAACTATTACAAAAAATATCTAATATTTAAATTCCTGTCAACAGTGAAGGTAGAAAAACTTTGTCCATAAAGTCTTATTAAAAACAAAAACAAAGCAGCAGGATATTTTATGTATGTTTTCTAAAACACAACAAACTCATAAAAGAAAACAAACATTATAGTTTTCAATTAGCAAATTCTGCCACAAACTGATAAAGTGTGTAACAATTTCAGTTCCACGGTTTATTATTATCACTTTCTTCCTCCCTGACTCATTAGTGAGTCTAAATCTGGAGCTCCGTCTGTGAATCTCCTCATCCATCTTCCCTCCTGCAGGCCGGAGGACGGACAGATCCATCCTGAAATCTGCCGGCTCTTCATCCAGCTGCAGTGCTGCCTGGAGATGTTCATAACCGAGATGCTCAAGTCCATGTGCCTGCTGGGGGTTCTGCAGCTGCACAGGAAAGGTACCAAACACACACACTTTTCATCACTTATTTCTAAGTTTAGAAATAACTCTGATAACCAGAGACACTGCTAGCTCAGACGCTAGCTGAGCTACACTGAAAAAACTAATTATAAACATTAGTTCTGCTAACGCTAAAGCGCTAGCTAATGCTAAAGTTGATATTTTACAACATCAGAGGTGGGTAGAGTACCCAAACATTATATTCAAGTAGAACTACTTCAACATATTTTTACTCTAGTAAAAGTAAAAAACCTGTTTGGAAAAAATTCTGCTCAATTCCTGAGTAACTGATCAGATTATTGATCATTTAATATTTAAAAATTACATCATCAGATGGGCTAAAATATAAAATTACGTTAAAGTTTTGGTATTTTAAAGACCAAAATGACAATAATTTAATAAAAAAAAATACCCAAATCAGTTTATTTTAATAAAAATCTTCTTAAACTTTAACAAAAACTGCTGGATTTTTGGTTAAAACATGTTTGTTTTTCATTCAGTGGGTAGAAAATCCAGAATTTTTACTCAAGTAAGAGCAGAAATACTTCATAATAAAGGTACTTAAGTAGAAGTAAAAATTACAGCATAGTAAAAAATACTCCTAAAAGTATATATATTTTTAAAAACTATCCTAAACAGGATAAGATTTTAGATGAATTTATGGGAAGCAAAGTGTGCTAAACGTTTTCAAAATGCTAATGCGCTAAAAGAAAAAATTAGCCATGTTATTAGCATTGGAATTAAGCAAAATATTAGCAAATATAATGCATTTTTTCTATATATTTTGATAATGTAACCACAGGCTGTTAGCGACACGGTGGTGAAAAGAAAGTTCACCCTCCAGGCTGCAGATCTGCTGTTTGATTTCATCAAACATGTTTGAGGTCTTTCCTTCACCACCAGATGGCAGCAGAGAGTCGATTAAATTATTAAGATGCTTTTTTCAAGGAAATCTTTGTTTGGTCTAAATAAAACTAGAGCTTTAGTGAAGCTCTGACCCTCCTGGAGGCATTAGCAGGTGTGTGTTGTTGTGGGTTTATTTGTGGGTTTTCCTCCCAGCAGGAACCGACTCGGAGCCCAGAGTCGACTTCCGGATGGACGAGAGCTCGGACGTTCCCATCCTGGAGGAACGGTCGTCGTCTCCCATCGATTACCCTCAGGAGACGTGGCTGGTGGGGACGGACATCGACAACATAGAGAGGTGCTGCTCTGCTCTACGTCTGTTTTCTGTTTTAACATGTGACTCATTTCAACGTGTTTCTGTTGGCAGAGACATGAAAGAGATGAGAAACTTACTCAGCAAACTCAGGGAGACGATGCCGCTGCCGCTGAAAAATCAAGGTACGTCCAATGTAGCATCAATGAAAATTACTGCCTGGAATAACAAGTTATCATGAACGTTTTAATATATTTAGAAAAGCTTTAATGATCTTGATGAGGCGGACATTTTGATGGTGGAAATGTTTCTGTTCATCAAAAGATCTTAAAACTCCTAAACTATAGCACTCTTCACTTGACAAGCATTAGCTTTTGCTAAATACCAGGTTGGTATAGCAGGTTAGCATTAGCATCCATTATGTTGCTGTAGTGCTTTAGCATTAGCTTCTACTAAACGCTATGTTGGTGTGGTACTTTAGCATTAACGTTCACTAAATACTATGTTAATGTAGCGCTTTGCCATTAGCTTCTGCTAAATACCATATTGCTATAGCACTTTTGGATTAGCTCCCATCATGTTGCACCAATTTAGCCGCTTTAGCTTTAGTGAAACTGCTGTTAGTGCTGTAGGGTTAGCGCAGCTAGCCTTTTAGCTAGCAGTGTCTCCGCTGCCTTCAGCCTACTTCATCCTGTCAGACAGATTCAGTTAAGCTGATTTTCTGATTCTGCAGATCTGACAGTAATCAGAGGCTGGAAAACCAAACCCTAAAATCAGTTTGTCAATCTGAATCATTTATCTATCAGCTCAGATGAAGTTTTCCGCTCATCTTGTGAACTCTTGATGTTCTGACCCGTTCCAGACGACAGCAGCTTGTTGAACCTGACTCCCCAGCCGCTGGTCCGGCAGAGGAAGAGACGCTTCCCCGGACTCTGCTGCGTGGTGTCGGGCTGAGGATCGACAGCTACCTTTACTGCAGCTCTCTCACATTTCATATCATTTCTTCAAACTAAAATTGTAATCTTGGGTTTCCTCAAGAGCTCCAGAATGTTTAAACTTGGTGTTTTATTTGGAAGCGAGTCTTTGAGACGTCAGATTTGCTGGGTTTCTGACCCTGAAGCGTGTAAATGTCCAGGCTATGCAGCTGCCTCACTGTGCTTCTCACGGCTCCACATCGTGTCCGAGTCTCATTCGTCTTCTGATCTGTGACGTGACAAAGCAAGTCCTCCACGCTGCGCCGCGTTCATGTACAGAGAGAAGAGAGGAAAAGAAGAACAGCTGCTTCTGAATCTTAATCATCTGCGTTTTTAAAGCATATTTTTATCGCTTCGATGTTGTCGGTGATAAACTTTGCCTGTCTGACAGGAAAATCTGCTGTTTTCTGCCTGAACCAGTTGATGCAGAAACTGAAACATGCATGAAAAATGTCATAAAAGTGTTAAAAAGTATCTGATGCTAACGGTGCCTTGGAGGGGGATTGACATCGCTCACCCTGAACCACCGTGAACGATCGAACAAACAGGCATTCAGTCGTGAAAAGGAAGGAAAATAACATCGTTACAGTTTAATAAACTCTGTTTGACTCTGGTCTGTTCTGATGCATATGTGAATGTCAAGTGGACTGGAGACCAAAGCAGGAAGTGTACTACAGTACAGGGCATTCTGGGTAAATGCAACCAAAACAAATATGCTAGGTAGCGCTAGCGGAAAATCGTCCAACTGCTAAAATCTGATGCTAATCCATTTCTTCTTCATATTTCATAGAGAAGGTAGTTGTGCTCAGTGTCTTATTCAGAGGATTTCATGTAATTTTGCTCAGTGGTTCTTGGTGCAGCGCCCCCACAGGCGAGGAGGGGAACAGGTTGCTCAAAAGACTTGGTTTGTTTGGTAAAAGTATCGAACCAGGACTATCAGGCATAAAACACTCTAAAACTTTCTAACTAAATAATTAGTTTGGATCTTTCCTTCCTCTTCACAACGTCTGAACTCTGCTGTTCAGATCAGTCAAATAAAATCCTAATAAAAACAGAGCAGTTTGTAGTTGTAGTGTTCAAAGGATATAAAGATCTCTAGCGCTTCTTCTCCATATCTGGTTGGGTTTTAGCCAAGTTGGCTGTGTTTAAACTGGTGGTGTGTTCCTCACCATGTGGGCGGAGCTCTGGTCTGATGACATCATCTGTGTACCGTTTCCTGCCAAATCTCTTGCCATATTTGTTCTGAGTCCAGTTAACGGCGTATTGGAAACAGACGATTAGCATAACGAACCGCTACAAATTAATGGCATTTATGTATCTTCTTCTGTTTAATGTTCAAATTGGTGATTTTATTTCCTTCAGTAGTTTTCTCTTAAACAAAAATATAAATTGGGGCCATTAAGTGTGTTCAATAATATGGCACCAATTTAGCCATAAATTGGTGCCATATTTTTTTGAAAATTTATGAAAACATTTAAAAGAAAAAAACAAAAAGTATTTACATTTTTTTTCCCAAAAGAAAAAAATATAGATTGTTTTGGAACTGCAAAAAAAGTTTCAAACTAAAAAAAAAATTTTTTAAAACATTTCTGAAACTAGAAAAAAAAACCTTGAATCTGAAATGTATATATATATATATATATATATATATATATTTTTTTTTTTTTACTTTTTTAGTTCTAAGACGTATTTTCAGTTTTAAAAGAAAAAAAAATGGAAACTGAAAAAAAGATTTGAAACTATTTATTTTGGAACTGCAAAAAAGTTTAAAACAAAAAAAGTTTAAATTAAAAAATGAAACTAGAAAAAAAACTGAATCTGAAATGCAATTTTGAAGTTTTTTATTTTAGTTCTAAAATTCATTTTTCAGTTTCAAACCTTTTTCTAATAGTTTAATTTTTTTTTCTTTTGAACAAACTTTATGGCCCCAGTGTAGCTCCATACAGAAGAATGCTTTTATTTTTCGCATTACTTTGATAAAGCATCACTTTTAAAATGAAAAGACAGAAATGATTTCCTGTTTGCATCCAGCTGGGGCCATTTTGCAACTGAATGTAACGTAACCAGTAGACGATTGTTTTCAGTTTCACTGTAACGCTGTGCTGATGTTTTAAATAGTCCGTCTTGTTTTGGCATGTATGTGACTCCGACTAGGCCTCTGTGTTGAGTAGAAGGAAACTGCTGAACTTAATGTACAGCTTAGGACATTTTATAACAAAAATAAAGTTTTATATACAAGAATTTAGATCATTTTGCTGTTTTTCTATCAGTTCAATGGATCATATTCATCAGAAATTAGCATTAGCTAAACACTGAAATCACAAATTAAATTCAGAAATACTTTAAGTCAGTCTTACAGCAGTTCTGAAGAAGATTTAGAATCCAAGTAATGCGCAAATATAACTTTATATTCTAATACGCTATTTAAATTGAGTTCAACCTACAAATGAAACTCCTGGCGCCATGTTTGATTCCTAGCAGGAAGTGGTTGTTCTGAAGCAATCTGATTGGCTGACAGGTTGTAGCTCTGCGCTACACTGCCCCCTATTGGTTTGGCTTAATTAAAACATGGATTTGTGAGTTTCTGTGGATATTAGTTTTTAAAACAATGTGTCAGACACTTTGGTTTACATAAAACCATTAAATCAGGAATTTGTTTGGCACTAAATGGGAATGAATAAAACTTTAAGATGTTTATTGTTATTGGTTGGAGTGCTGCAAAAACAGTGTTTTAGTTTCATGTTGTGTTCAGTTTTAATAAAAATCTGGCCTATTTTCCTTCTATTGGATGGTTCTGTTTTGCTGAAATGATCCAAGCTGGGCTGAGATTTTCTTCATACCA
Organism: Brachyrhaphis terrabensis; assembly: GCA_903067065.1. Lineage (NCBI taxonomy): Eukaryota > Metazoa > Chordata > Actinopteri > Cyprinodontiformes > Poeciliidae > Brachyrhaphis > Brachyrhaphis terrabensis. The sequence continues at coordinate 15,475 of CAEGAG010049302.1, forward strand.
AAGCAAAGCATCGATTGTGCAAAGCTGCTGATTGTGAAAATGTTTGGAAAACTTAAGAAAGTGATAAATGAGCAGAAACATTCCCGGTTCCCCCTCTGGACGATAAGCAGTGAAACAGAACATCTGGTTTGCATCAAGCAGCCTGGAAACTCCAGAGCCGCTTCGCTTCCCGTAACAACCAGGATCAAGAACCTGATTTGTTTTTAGACCGATTGGTCAAACATGAACTCATAAACAAGTGGATCCCCAGAGGATCGCTGTGGGTTTATATCCACCCAGAGAGGAAGCTCAGCCTCAGATCAGCCTGTTGTTCTGCTTTTATTACCAACAGACTCAAATCTCTGCAGGAATCTGATTAAAATCCCTCCTGCAGACGACAGCAGTTCATCTGGTGAGTTATGGTTTCATCTTTTAAGCTTTTATGGTTACATTCTGCTGAGATTGGAGCAAAACCTGCTGCAAATGTCTAGATGTTTAAATTAAGGAGGAAAATGCAAAAACCTTACATGAAATCTACAGATGCATTTAAAGCAGTTTCTCAAAATGAAAGAGAATCAGAGCCACTGAAAAGAAAAATCTGAATTCTGTGAAAAAAGTTCAAAATCTTAGATTAGTTATTTTAGTTTCTCCTCTGTAGAAACTAAATGAGTCATATTGGGTTATTTCAATATAAATAAAAACTTCAATAATTGTCAGGTTGAGATGTCTCCATCCAGCAGCATGATGCTGCCGCTGCAGCTGCTGCTCCTCGGCTTCATATCCGGCAGCCTGGCCTGTCACTGTGACCGGTACTCCTGGACCTCCTGGTCCACCTGCACCAGAACCTGCAACTACGGCACTCAGATCAGAAGCAGGTAAGAAAAAAACAGATTTACAGAGTTAAACTCATCATAAGGTTGTTATTTTTCTAAATGATGGTTGAGAAACGGGCCATTGTGCAACAACGAAGCAAATATTCACAGTCTTATTGCCAAACCAAACCCAGAAGACTCCAGCTGAGACTCTGTTCTTCAGGAACATTCAGTATGATGATTACTTCTGGAAGAACAGCTGCCTGCAGATTTGTGCCATAAGTGACACCAGAGGTTGTAACCAGCAGGCCTGTCCGATCAACTGCGTCCTGTCCGAGTTCAGCCGCTGGTCCGACTGCTCGCCCTGCGCCAGGAAGCAGGTAGGAACACCAACATACTGCTTCACATTACAAAATACAATCATTTATTAAACCCGGCTCAGGTTTCTGCCGTGTTCTGCTTCAGTTTCGGACCCGGTCTGTGGTGAGACCGTCCCAGTTCGGTGGATCTGAATGCAGCGCGGAGCTGACAGAGGAAAGGCCCTGCCATCCCTCCACAGAGTGCCGGTTACCGCCTGTGGACTGCAGAGGAGACTTCAAGTGTGACAATGGTGACGTCACCTGAGATTATGAATCTCCTGAACTTAAGAAATGATTAAAAATAACCTTCCGTGTTGCAGGACGCTGCATCAACTCAACGCTGACATGCAACCAGCAGAACGACTGTGGAGATAACTCCGATGAGAGGAACTGCAGAGGCTTCACAGTCGTCTGTCCTGCTACGAGGAGACCTGCCCCGGGGGTTGGTCTGGTTGGAAATGGGTAAACTGCCTGACTCTTACCCCAAACTGATAACTACCCCAGTTACTGACAACTGCCCCAGTTACTGATAACTNACTTTCATTATGAGTATTGGGCACACGCCAACTAATGCGCTAATAGCAAAACAATTGTTTATTTAGCGCTTTAGCGTTTTGCACTTAGCTTTCCCTGTATACATTTTTTCGGCTAAATTCTAAAACGCTAATTTTCTTGGTTATTTTGCACAACTTCAGTTGAATGAAGTTCAACATCTATGTTTACATTTTGTTTAGCTGTTAAGAGTTCTCCAGGTAGTTCGATGTTTAGCACTTTAGCGTTTTTGCTAACTTTGAAAACATTTACTGCACTTAGCTTCCTCTACAATCATTTTTTATGATAAATTCAAAAGCACTATTTTACTTGGCTGTTTTGTAAACTTTCAGTTGAATAAAGTTCAACATCTACGTTTAAGTTTTGGATATTAACTATTAGGAATTCTCCAAGTAGATAAACGTTTAGCATCTTCGCATTTTTGCTCAACTTTGACAAGTTTTAGCAGTAAATTCTGAAGCACTTTAGCATTAGCTTCTGCTAAATTTGATGTTGTTATAGTTATTTAGCGTTAGGTAAGCTAATATTTATTATTGGTGCTTTAGGGTTAATGATGCAACTAATATTATATCATTGTTTCAAGTGTCTTTTGTGCTACTTTACAGACCAATGACATGAAAAAAGCAGTGGAAAATGAAAATAATTTCTGATATTTAACAAAGTATTTCCTCCGTCTGGTTCCTGGTTTATATCTAGTTTTGATTTTCTGGCGGAGGAGCCGAGGGGAGACGTGCTGGACAACAACTTTATGGGAGGAAGCTGCATCATCAGGCGGCCGCAAAAAACTTTACTCTACCATCGAGTGCCGTACAACTTTAAGACCTTTGACGTTAAGGTAGCCATTGATAATCTGCTCTTAAAACCTTTCCTGCTAATTGGATACTGAGAAACCAAACATTTGATACTTTATGGAAATGTTCTTCTCCATTGCTTCACTTTTTAATTATGTCAGATTTACTGACTGTGTTGTGGATGTTTAGGTTTGGGAGTTGGAAGACTTCAGCATCGACCCGCAGCCGGTTGTCTCTGAGCCGGTCGTGATAAAGAGATCAGCTCAGAGCGAACAAAACACACGAGATCAAGACAACTTTCACTTTTTGTTCTTTTATGGGCGCAGTTCTTCTAGCTCCAGTCTGACCTCCAGTAAGGAAGCTTTTGATGCTTCAAAGAAAAAGGTGATTTAAATGGTAGAGCTACTCAAACCACTGCTAACACAAGAACAAAATGTCTGATTCAATGTTTTATAAAGCACTAAAATCAGTGTCTATCCCATTATTTTCCAGGACTCCAAGTTTTTCCGAGTGCATCAACTTCTACCGACTTCAAACTTTACAGTGAAGGATCCACAGGATCTTGTGCTTTCGCTGCCGTTCCTTCAGTTCCTTCACGCTCTGCCACTCGATTACAACTACGCCCTCTACAGGGAAATCTTCCAGCGCTTTGGCACGCACTACTACAGCTCTGGAAAACTGGGAGGCCACTACAACCTGCTCTACCAGTACAGCCGGGAGGAGATAAAAAGCTCAGGTTATACATCACACCCGGCATTTAGACTGTAGGACCACAGTATAAACCAGAGGTACGACTACGACGCTATGCATGGAAATGATCAGATAAGTTCACCTTGTGTCCACCCTGCTTATGTGGGTCCAGAAGACAAAGGTTGATCTCCTCCTTTTGACCTCTGAGATTTGTTATCAGAGGTCAAAATGAAATACTTCCATCTCACTCTGGATGAGGCGTTTTTCAGGCCACAAGGGAAATATCTATCTGCCAATAAAGGCTATGGCTAAAGGTGCCAACAGAACCTCACCATCTGTAAAAAGCCAAGATTAGACCCTGAGGTCTAACCCAAAACTAAACATCATCCTCTCCAAGAGAAAAGGACAGACATTTCTCTCCCTATCAGAACCGTCCAGCTCATTCTGTCGGACCCCAAGCTCTTCCTGTGGCCCCTGTAGAGAACTTTGGGTCTGTCCTGGGTCTCCTCCTAGTGGTACATGTCGCAGAGACATCCCACTCAGATTCCTAACCACCTCAACTGATCTGAATGATGTAGTTCCACACCCTGTCTCTAAGGTGGAAGCTCATTCCCAATATCTATTGACAGGATCTCATTCTAATGGTCCTAATCTATGTCTCAAGGTTTTGGATGAGGGTTTATGTTTCTGGCCTGGAAACACATTGGGATTCCCCCAGAGGAGATGACTGAGGACTGGGAAGTCTGGGCCCTTCTGCCTAATCTGTTGCTTTAGAAACTAATGGATGGATGTTGTATCCTAAAAGTACCATGAGAACTCTTTCTTAAAAGCCTTGGCTTAAGATTTCATATTGGTCATCAAAGACAGACACTGCCTTATGTAACCTAGTTGGACAACATCTTTCCAATGAACCAACAGAATCAAGTGGATTATAACTCAGTTTTTATCTGTACCTTTGTTGTGGCAGGTGAAACAGAAGAGACCGTCAATGGCTGCCTGAATCGAGATGTCTCCTGGACTGTAATCCTCTACTCTGAATCCAGCAGCGTACAGAGATGCACCAACAACCGCATGACTGAGAAATACCAAGGTTACTTCTGAAGTGTGGCAGAGGAAGAGTTTCTCTTATTTCCATGCTTTGGTTTGTCTCTTTGCTCATTTTCTCCTCTTTTCTCTTGTCCAGGCTCGTTCATCCAGGCCTCTGAGAAATCCTTCTCCATGGTGAAAGGTGGTGGAGCCAGGGAAGCTGGAGCTCTGGCCTGGGAAAGACAAGGTGCTGCTCCGGACAAGACATCCTTCAAGAACTGGGCCAAGTCTGTGATTGACAGCCCTGCTTTGGTGGACTACAAGGTCAACTCCAGAGATCCTCATAGAAACATTTTATTCATCATTGATGCTTAAGGGTTCAGTGATGAACACTAAGCTATTATCTGCATAGAAGAGAAGATAATAGCCAACAAAAGGTTTGTTGTACTCTAGGATGGTGTTACGGTTGGTAGCCCAGTTCACTCTGAGATCACTGTGACGTTTCTTGTCCAGGTTCTGTCCACAGTTGGTCCTCTCTTAAAAACAAAACCCTTTCCTTGTTGCTTGATGTCGTTAGAGATCTAGCGTCCACATTGATAAGGTCTAGTTACTTTTAGCTTAGCAAGAAGTCACTCATAGCTGGCCATCTCATTATTTTGTGAACATTTTACAAGGCTGGTTAGTAGCTGTAAGTATATGCATTTTCACGAACGTTTCCACCCAATTCACCAACCTGACATCACTGACTGTGATCAGTAACGATATTAAAGACTCCATGTTTGTGTTTGTTCAGTTGCGTCCAATCATAGATCTGGTTCGAGGAATTCCCTGCGCTGTCACAAAGAGGAGACACCTGAGGAAGGCTCTGCTCCAGTACCTGGAGGAGTTTGATACCTGCAAGTGCGCCCCATGTCCCAATAACGCCAAGCCAGTTCTGTCTGGTACTGAGTGCAAGTGTGTTTGCCAGACAGGAACCTTCGGTACCAACTGTGAGCTACGGGCGCCTGACTACACTTCAGGTACCCAACATTTTGAGTACCAAGCTCATTTAGTTACACTCTGTGTGTTTTATTATTATTCAAAACGGGCCTATTAGCTTGAAACGCTAAAAAGGGATAAAATGTGGTTGGTTGTTTGTTTCCCACAGAGGCAGTGGATGGTTACTGGAGCTGCTGGGGGCCATGGAGCAGCTGCAGCGCCTCCATGAAGAGACACCGAACCAGGAAGTGTGACAACCCTGCTCCCCTCAGAGGCGGCCAATCCTGCGACGGTCCAAACAAACAAGAGGAACCGTGTCCCCTCTCCCTGTTTGAAAAGTAGGACTCAAGTAAAATGAACTCTTTACACCAGCATGTTTGGTTTTTATAGAGTTGCTTGTTGTTTGGGTTTCCTGTGCAGAAAAGAGTCGTGTGACAACGATGATGAGTTCAGTGTGGGATGGAGGGATGAGCTGCCGCCGGGGGTGGAGGGATGTTTGAGGCCACAGAGACCGAAGAACAGCTTCCTCCGGGTAAAAATCAACTTAAA
>CAEGAG010049305.1:0-31326 GCA_903067065.1 Brachyrhaphis terrabensis
AGTGGGACCAGTGAGACCAGTGAGACTAGTGGCACCACTGGGACCAGTGGGACCAGTGAGACCAGTGGGACCAGTGGCACCAATGGGACCAGTGAGACCAGTGGGACCAGTGAGACCAGTGGGACCAGTGGGACCAGTGAGACCAGTGGGACCAGTGGGACCAGTGGGACCAGTGGATGTGGCCCATGTGTTTACTGATAAGCCAGTAAACACACAGTGGGACCATCTGCTGATTCTGGCCCAGATCTGCTGAGCTCCGTTCTGATTCAAAGCAGTCGCTAAAACATAAACATAAAACCATAGAAGAAGAAAGGAGGCGCCCCCTGCAGGCACTCCCAGGTATGCGGCATACAGTCTGTTCACAGCTGAATAAATGAAGCTTCTGGGGATGAAAATGAAACTGCTGAAGGAAAAAAAACAAAAAAAAAAAACATCTTGGGGTTCCAACAAACTTTAAAACTCATCATTGTGTTTTTTTTTCTTTTGAAATTACAAAACGGGAAATAATTACAGTTGGTATTAACATTAGTGCAATTACAAAATCTGAGTTATAAAATGATCTGTGTTCATGTTCAGAGGTGTGCCTGTAACCGGAGCAGCCAGCCAATCAGAGGACAGGTCATGGAGGTCAGCTCCAGGTTTAGTCTCTTTTTACAAAAAAGTTCTTCCAGCAGAACCGACTCACAGAGCGTTACATTTCCACTCGCCTGCGGCTGTCGGTCGCTCAGCGGCAGACCGCCAGGCGCCGCACCGTACACAAGTCACTCAGCAGGCGCCTGATTCGCTGCTTCAGCTGCGGGAGGCGGGACAAAGGGTCTGGAGGCTCCAGCTCCCCAGAGTGATCCAGCCAAGACTCCAGAACTGCAGGGAGAAAAAGAACGTTTTCTCAGTCTCCTCATGAGAGTAGAAACATAAATTTAAAACCTGTCCTGTATCTGTGTGTGTTACCGTCCAGCTCTCGCTCGATCAGGTCCATCCTGGCGGTGATCTGGTGATGCAGCGCCTCGACGTGTTCCAGCAGGTTGAGCCGACACTGAGCCACAGACACGGCGGCCTGTCTGTGGGCGTGGCCGGCATCCTCTGAGTGGCTCTCCGGTTTGATGCTGAGGAAGAAGCGAGCGTCTGAGTGGCTCACGGCGTTGGCGTCCATGATGCTCAGAGACGGTTGTTTCCTCAGATCTTCAGGCTTCAAACAGAAACAATAATTAGAACCCAAGATTTATACATTTTATTGAGCTTTAATGGGATTTCATGTAACAGAAGGTTGGTTTTAAAAATGTCACAAATAAAATGATCCTTCAGCTCCTACTGGGATCTGAAGCTTTTCCTCTTCTTACTCTGCCAAAAATCTAATTGGATGGAGAACACCTGTGGACATCAATCTTAATGTCTTGCTGCAGGTTATGAGCTGGATTTAGGTTTGGACTTTGATTAGGCCACTCCAAGCCTTAAGTGGTTTAATGAAAAATCTGCAGAATGTGCCAACTTTTTTTTTTTCCATCTGATAATCTCCTCTGTGTTGATCTGTCTCAGAAAAACGTGAAGAGCTTAAAGGGGTGTGACTCCATCTGCAGGGAGCCTCACAGAGTGTGAAGTTTATTTCAGTCCCTCGTTTCCTGAACCCAGACTGACCTCTCCTACCTTTTCCTCAGGCTCTTCCCATGATGCCCCTGGTTTCTGGTAGCAGTGTTCGCTGCTGACATAGCAGATGGGTGGCTCGTCCTGCTGGCCGGACGTCAGGCTCAGAGCCTCCTCCTGTCGCCATGGCGATCTCCACAGCTGCAGGTCGGGGTTGGACGGAGAGCTGCGCAGACGGAGACAGAGATGCTGAGCAGAGGTTTCTGTAGATGTGCGACTCTGCTACAGTTTCTGTAGATCAGCGCCCTCTGGTGGTGACGGTGTTATAGTTGCTATAGATGTGCGCCCCCTGGTGGTGGGCTGACTGCTCTACTCACTGCAGCAGGCTGATCTTGAGCTGCAGGCCGCTCAGGACCTGGTGCAGGCTGTGCGTTTGGGCCAGCAGGTGGCTGGTGTGGGAGATCTTGGAGGCGTTGATCTCTGAGTAGTTCTCCTTCACGCAGGACAGGCCGAACATGTGACCCGAGATCAGCAAATCAGGTTCAGACAGGAAGCGCTGGGCCCGCCTCCAGCCTGCAGAGGAAGCAGACGGATCAGCGGAAGGTTCCTCCTGTTTTCTGCCCCTGCAGCGCAGCGGAGGGGATCCTACCTGAGGTCTGCCTGCAGTAGTAACAGATGTAGTTGTGAGGAACGTTGTCTTCATATAGACCCATGCAGGTTCCATGCTGCCAGCAGAGACACGACTCGCACTGTAGAGACACAACGGCAGAAAAAGATTCCCTCTGGGTTTGATCCATATAAAACCATCAAACAATATCACAGAAAATCTGAATAAAAACAAGAAAAGATTGAATTGATAGAAGTAAAAGGAGAAGCTGATTTGAAAAGGTTGATTTGAATGGTAAAACAAAAAAAACAAAACTCCTTCCATTTGGTAAGTTTTTGTTTGTTTTCAAGTTTTTACGCTAGCTGAAGGAGGTTTTTTGGCTTTTTCAAAAAAGAGTTAACGCGCTGTAGGGGAAATGGAAATACGCTTGCTGAATAAAACTGAGAAATTTCTCAGGTCCAAAGCTCCAGAATTCAGAAGTCTTGTTTTCAACTTCTACTTCCTGTTTATCACAGCCATTAATAAACTCAACACCTGATGAAAAAAAAGCTTTGTGTGGCTGATTCGCTCCAGATCAACGACGTTCTGACATTTTTATGCCAACTTCACAGTAGATGGAAGCACAACTAATATGAATTTTAATTTTTTTGTCTGACATTTTAAAATTTCACTCAAAATGTTATAGACAATTAGATGTAAACACAGCTAGAAAAAATCTTTAATTTAGACTCAGAGGTGAAGTCAAGAAGGCGTTTGGCAGCTGGGACCTGGAGGTGTGATCCGCCCAAAACTGGAGCTACACCCTGATGTGAACAAGCTGAACAGGAGGAGGTCAGAGAATATGAATGAACGGGGGCTGAGAACCCAACCCTGTGGTACACCACTATTAAAAAGTCAAGATTCAGAGCCCAGAATCTGATCAATTTTACAGATTAATTCACTGTTTATTAATGGCTCAGAACCATTTTGGTCTAAATTAAATGAAATATTTTTCTTTATTTCAAAAATAAAATATTAAAAATTAGTCAAAGTTTTCACACAAGATTTGTGAAAATTAAAGCCTGATGCTGACTTTTTATGGACCGTGTGTGTGTGTGTGTGTTACCTGAATCATAAAGTCGTTCTCTTCGTCCACCTCGCACACACACCTCACCACCTCACAGTCCTCTGTCTCCGTAGCAACGGGCCAGGACGTGTCCTCGCCGCTCTCAGCCGTCAGCGTCGACCAGTCGCTGCCGTCATCGACTGGAAGCAGAAACAAAATCAGCGTTTTGTTGGTTCTTTGAACGAGAAAGGAGAATATTTGGTGCTTTTTAAAAGAGAAAAGTGAATATGTGGAGTGTTTTCTGCTCGGACCGTGTGAGTGTGACAGCTTCAGAGTGAGGGGCGGTCGGTCCGGCGCGTCGTCGTCGCTGCTGCCGAATCCTGCAAACAGGACGAACACAGACGAATGATTCCACTGAGATAATCCAGATTTCAGGGTAAACTAATCAGAGTAATAATCTGAACTGAAAAGCAAGCTGAGGAGGAATCCAGATCCTCCGTTACCTGACTGGCTCTTTTTCTTCTTCTTCTTTTTCTTCTTCCTCAGTTTGACTCGCAGGAAGTTCTTCCTCTCCTTTCTGTCGTGTCCTCCTGGTTTTTCCTTCCTCTCCTCTTTCTTCAGCTCTGCAGACAGAATTCAGACGTTTGGCTCATTTTGCCCCACAGAAATCTGTTTGAGAATCACCAAGCTCCGACCCACCGGTCCCCATGATGCTCTGCTGTCTGTCGTCATGGCGACAGCTTCCGGTCTGGACGTCGGCCTTCTTGCTAGACGGGAAGTCGCCTCCTTCAGAAGCAGACCTTTTCCTCCTGCAGCGGCAGTAGAGACAGAAGGTCAGGGGTCATCATGGAAGCTGTGGGGCTGAACTCACCTGGACTCACCTGGAGGCCTCCGGCTCCGCGCCGCTGCTGCCGGCGGCGTCCAGCTGCTGCTCAGAGTGGTAGTACTTGATGTGGTAGTGCAGCAGGCTGGCCTTCCTGAAGGACTTGGAGCAGCCGGCAGCCGGACACTTGAAGGGGTTGTGGTCCAGCTCGATGGACAGAATAGGAGGAGGCTGGTTCTTTATCACCCTGTACACTGCAGGAGCACACAGCCAAAAACAGAACCTGAACAAGTACTTTGGTTTCTGGTGCTAACATCTTGAAATAAGACAAAAAAACTTTCAAGTAACTTCTCTGCAAAATAAAGGAGCTTGTTTTGAGTCAACAATTCCTTGATATTCCTTAATAGACAATTTCCAAATGTTATAAGTGAAAACTGAGCTTTTAATCAATATCAGGGAATAATTAACGTAAAACAAGCTCCTTTATCTGTCTGAACAGTTATTTGTAAGTTAGTTTTGTCTTATTTCAGATATTTGCAATAGAAACTAGACCAGAAATATTTGGTAGGATTTTGTATTTTTGCAGTGGGGAAGATGGAGACCCGTTGGTGGGCGGAGCTTACGTGGCTCTCTGCTGAACTTGTGGGTGGTGGGAAGGTGAGCCTGGCGCTCCATCAGGACATCTGAGGAGGAGGAGAGGAACATTGGATGAACTGGAGAGCAACTGATCCTTAAATGAGAAACTGATCTATCTACATTCATAAAGATCTAAAACTCAGCCACTGCCCCCTTTTGCCCTGGCGTGACAGACGATAATATTTAGCAACTTTTTCTCAGGCAAAAAAAAACTAATCAGAATTGCCACGTTCAACTTTTCAATGATCACTGATGTACCTCTAACACAATGTGCCTCTAATTTGGATTTAATCTGTTCTAAATGTGAATTCAAGATTTGAGTGAAACATTCAAGCATCACTAGAAGGAAATAAATCAGAAGCTTATGGAAACAACGCCACAGAACCATCGTCAAAATGAAACACAAGATGGACGACTACAGGGAAGAACAACCGACCCGGAGCTCATTGGTTACCTTTGTCAATGTGGGCGGGGTTAGGGACTGCTGCCAGGGTGGAGTCTGCTGTGATTGGCTGTTTCTGATCTACATCACTTCTGTCTGAAAGAGGAGAAAAACAAACCACATTTACCTTCAACCTGAAGTCAAACATTAGGGGTCAAATCTCAACTCACTGTTTTCTGTCTTCTTCTTTGTTGGTGGATGAGAGGAAGAAGGCTCTGCTGTCTTCCTCTCCTCCTCTTCCTCAGCACCTTCCTTCTCCTCTGAGATCTCCTCTTCTTTTCCTCCCTTCTTCTCCTCCTCCTCCTGCGTCTCCTGGCCTCCCCCCTCTTTGGGGTTGTGCTCCTCTTCCTCACTCTCGCCCTCCTCCCATCCCTCGCTCCCCACTGCGCTCCTCTCTGATCTGGACCTCTGGACCACAGACAGCAGCATCAGTGAAGATGAAGAGCTGTTGGAGGAAGGTGAGGAAGGTGCAGCGGTTCTTACATCGTGGAAGGGTTTGATTTTGGTCGGCTTCACCGTCTGGACCACGCCGTCGTAGAACCGCACCGTGTACGAGTCTGGGACGGGAACGCAGGGTTAGGATCAATGCAGACTGAAACTTAAAGCCGTCCAACTGGAGTTATAGTTAAAAATGTTCCTTTTTTCAGATTCAGACAAGCACCTTCAAACATTCAGAACCAGACGTGAACACAAGCTTTTTATCAGAGAAACATCTGTGTTGAAAGATATGAGAGGGAATCAGGACCAGGCAAAGAAAAAACATTAGATCATGAAAATAAAGTCGCATGACAGTGAGTCAAAATAATGAGAACAAAAGACGTAATAATACGAGAACAAGCTCATAATATTATGGAAACAATGTCATAAAATACTAGAAAAAAATGTAGCTGTTACAAAAACAAAGTTACAATATTACCAGAATAAGGTTGTAATAATATGAGAAAAATGTCAAATAAGAAGGTTGACGTAATAATAGAAATATATCCTAATATTACAAGAATAAAGTCGTAATATTAGTACAATGAAGTAATAATTTTAAGATAACTCCAACATAAAAAGTAATCAGAAATTAACACGAGGAATGTTGAGCATTAAACTTTGTGATCAGTTTTACAAATAAGGATGATATTTAATATCAGCGTCCAATTATTATAAGTAGCAGGATTTTGAAACAAACGACGGTTTGTTTCAAATGACAGACTAGACGAGCTGCTCTCTATGTCAAAGTTTTACTATCATTAAAGAGACTTTTCTAGTAATTTTACGACTTTTTCCAGGTAATATTGCGTCTTTATTCTAGTAATATTATGACTTTATTTTGATAGTTTCATAAGAAATCTCTTAGTCTGGCCCTTATGTTCTGTTGCTGAAAGGTCAAATTTGAGTCTCACCGTCTTTGTTGACTTTGAGGATTTTTGCTGGGTAGAATCGGCAGTCGGTCCAACAGGCCAGAACTTTGGAGCCCAAAACGAAGACCTGAGACAGGAAACAGGAGAATAACGGAAACTGAGCTGAAACGATGATCTGACAGAAACACGACCAAATGGAGGAAACGCTCTGGTTCCTGCTTTAAACGAACCGTTTAGAGGCGCAAAAAAATCATATGAATGTTTCATGTCAGACATTTCTCTTACTGTAAATAAAATACTTAAAATCTGTTTTTATTTTAAAAAGAGATTTTTCATATTTATAAATTTAATTCTAAGGTTTTACTTGTATCAATAATCAATTATGAAAACAATCCTAATCATGATAAATAAACAGCTTAGCATTAATAAGCAGCGTTGGTACCGGCTGGGCCTGCGGCGGCGTCAGGCCCAGCCTCCTCAGGCTGACGCGCTCCAGCGGACGAAGGTACGGCGAGCTCCAGTGGAACCACTCGTTGTGTCGACGGCTCCACTGGCGGTAGTGGACCAGAACCCGCTCCTTGTCATAATCGATCTTCTCAATAGTGGCAGCGTACCTGAAGAGACAACAGCTCAGGTGATTCAAAGACACTCAGAACAACAAAAATGATCAGATGAACTGTCAAATTATTTGCTCAATGTTTCCCATCGTGAATTTAACCACAAACAATCCTGGAAACATTATGTACAAACAAATTGAGAAATATTTTCTATTGTGTTTCAACATCATTATCCTAATGTTCCTGTTTAATCAGCACAGAACTGATGACAGACTTTACTTCTGTCATACAATTACAAACAAACTAATCCACTAGTTTGGGCTGCTATTTGTAAAGTTGTACAGTCAAAAATTAGTAACATCAATTTGCATTATTTAGCCTGTCATAAGAGAAAAAAAATACATTTTTATAATTTTAAGTAACTCCCCAACATAGCCATTATTTTACTATTTTGCTAAAGTTGCTTGAGTTAACAAGTTATATCATTGGAAAGAGGCTGACTGGAAAGTTAACTGGAACACCAGAGGATGGTTAGGATAGTTAAAACATATGCTAGGTGGGGTGCGTGTGTGTGTGTGTGTGTGTGTGTGAGATGCAGACCAGTTCTTTTGTCGATCTCGCGCCTCCAGCTGAGCTCCGACCTCGAAGGTGATTCCTGACCTGTCTGGTGGAGTCTTCATCTGCCGGAAAAAGACACAGAGCCGCTGTAAAAGCTGAAACTTCTTATTATTACACATCATGAATGTTTGTGTTTGTATTCTCTCAGTTGTCCAGGAGATGGAGCTGTTTGTAGAGCAACTTTCTGAGTTACACACATCAAACCCCGCCCAATATTTCATCCTTTTGTTTTCTACGTGTCTGAAAACACTTTTTATATTGTATGTGACTATGTGCTCATAATTAATATGTAAAAGAAGACAGAAAAGAAATTGAAAGTGAATACAATTAAAAACAAAGACACGCCTCCCAGCCTCGGACGCTGATTGGCCCACACAGCTGTCAGTGGAGAACAAGACCCGCCTCCCAGATCCTCAGATATTTGACAGCAGCTAAAAGCTAATGCTATCTGTTGTTGTTAGCGTCAAACTGCAGCGAGCAGCGCCGCGGCTGCCGGCTCAGAGTTATTCACTAACACACGCTACTCAACTCTTACGACGTTTCAAAGCAAACGGGTGAAGTTAGTGTGAGAGCTGTGCAGTTCAACGGACTGAATCTCCATTGACTTTGAATAGATGAGCTAACAGCTAACAGTTAGCCTCAGCTGAGATGAAGCAGCTCAGTCTCAGTAACAGCCTAAGCTGTGACTGTGAGCCGCTGCTGCTGGAGGAGAAGCCTTCAGAGAACATCCAACCTGCCGAGGAGTTGACATTCTTAATGAAAAGCAGCGACAGAGCGCCTGTTTACCTCCGGATCTGCTCCTCAGCTGCTCCTCATACTCCGACGGATGCACAGCGCATGCGCCAGCACGGAAACTCAGCTGTCCCGCAGAAGAAGCTGTAAGACACCCACTCCTCACACACACACTCACTGTGTGTAGTCTGAGGGTTTAAACCTGAAAGCAAGGAAGATCCTGATTTATTTAGCTCGACCTCCTACCGGCGGTCTGGATCTCCAGGCCATCGGTGGTTCCTGCGTGATTGGTGCGCTGCACATCTACCACATGTATGTAGGGAACAGAAACCACAAGAGATGCTCTGTTCAAATGATATCAAAACAAAAACTTTCTGCCCTAAATAATAAACTATGTGCGGTAGAAAAACATCCCTACCTTGAACCATGGTGGTGGCAGCATCATGCTGTGGGGACGCTTTTCTCCAGGAAGGATGGGGAAGATGCTCAGAGTTCATTAAAAGATAAATATTATACAAATATTTAGCGAAGCTATTTTTAATTTTATTATTTTTCTGCTTAGCACTTTATCATTTTTACTAACTTTGTAAACAATTAGCAACAAGCTTCCCCTAAAATCATTAAATGGTTAAGTAACTTCGTGTTTTGCAAAGTTTCAGCAAAATAAAGTTCTTAATGAATACAATGAAAAACCAAAACATGCCTCCCAACCTTTCAAGAGCAAATATAGTTTGCATTGGAGTTAGCATTAGCTTCAGCTAAATGCCACTTTAATTTAGTGGGTTAGTGTTAGCCAAAGGGTTAGCAGGGTTAGCAGTGCTAGCTAAAATGTTAGCTAGCACTGCTACAGTACTTGGCACTGCTAAAATGTTAGCAGTGCCAAGTACTGCCCATATTTATTTCCATCTTGTTGGTCATGTGACAGTGATGCTGTTTCAAAAGGGCAGGAAAATATATATAATACATAATATCAGTAAATATCGTTTATTGATCATAGCAGCAATGTTAATTCTGACATTGACCCAAAGTTGTCATATTGGTGCATCACTAGTTTAGATCAAAGCTGATCAATGGGTTAGAACGGCCTAGTTCAAGTCTAAATCCAAATTCAACTATTGACCTGCAGCAAAATGTTTACAGATTATCTCCATCCAGTGAGTCTGAGTTTGAGCTGCTTTATGAAGAAGAACAGACAACAAATTTAGTTCTGCTTTTTGTTCCAGATCTACCGAATCAGCAATGGAAAAAAATCACATTCTGGATTTTCTAGATGCTGCAATTACAGAAACATCAAAGTCCAAACTATTTATTCCACTCGTCTGATTGATACATGGCGGTTTTAGAGCGTCATCATGGATCAGTAAAGAAAAGGACACAGAGTGGAGACTCCTGGTAGGTGGAATATAGTAACTGCTGCTGAGTTCAGTGGTTGAAGTGAGGGGAGAGCAGAGGGTTCTGCCGCAGCTTCACCAGGAAAGCTTCATGTTTTTCCTCTAGTTTCTCCTTGTGCCTGTAAAACACACACACACCCCCACACACACACACGGCTCAGCAGGCTCCTACAGGCGCTCTGGTCCAAGTGATGATTTTTTATTATTAATCCACAACATAAAGATGTTTTATGGTGTCTGATGCATCACTCTGCGGGAATTGCCAGGTTGCTGCCGTCTGACTGTCTGCAGTACGTAGGAAGTGGGAGGGGCTTACAGTAGCACTCTGCTCTGCTCATGTTGTCGCTAGAGAACCTGAAAAGTCGCTCTCAGCTTAACCCTCTCTGCTCATCTCAACACCTGGCCACGCCCCTCAGTGTCAATTGACTCCGCCCACTTTGGTAGAATTATTTCAGCGTTTGCCTGAAATAATTCCACTAAAGGCTATGCTTTCACATCCAGATTGGTTCCACTTCAATGGTATGTGTGTGTGTTTACCTGTCGAGGCGTCTCTGGGCAGCAGATATGTGAAACTTTTTATCCCAGCACCGGTGACAGGCGAGCTCCGCCTCCTCCTGGCTCATGATGGGGTCATGCAGGTGTTTCCTGCTGTCATTCTCGTCCGCTTGGCTCTCGATCACCTGAACACACATGGATGGAGGAGCGTTGCTGCAGCGGCGCTTTAGTGAAAATGATGTGTTTTTATCGTCTGTTCAGATTAAACAGACAGGTGTTGGCCTGCCGGTGGAGCTCTGCCGCACCATTTCTAAGTTCCTCTGCAGGAAGTCGGTATGCTCCTCCAGTTTTTCTCTGAATGCTTTTGAGCAGCCGAGGCAGAAGGAGATGGCCTCCTCTTGAGTGAGAGACTCTGAGTTCCCGAGCCGGGCCAGGTACGGCACCATGACGTCCATTCCCTGCCGATGGAGGATAAGGAGCTCCTCTTTGGACGTGAGCTCCTGCAGCAACAGACATGAATCACTCATGGCGCCACGAACAGGTCTGACCTGCTGTAAGGGTGGATTTCTCTCATACCTCCTCCCATTTCTCCCTGCAGGCCATAACCTCCTCCAGTGGAGAGGAGAACACCTCCACCTCTTTCTCCTCCTGCTTCCTGCAGTCCACGATGGTCTCCATCTGCTCACATCAGGAAAAGTCAGAATCAATCTAAAACTCTCACAGCTTTACTCAACTTAAACGTTGGGTAAACATCAGCGTAGACCAGAGCAGCTCGCTGGCTGGAGGAGATAGAGTTCAGATTCATGCCGTCGGTTTCACAACATCCACAATAAAACTGGCACAAGTTCCTACGACAGTCTGAAGATCCACGGCTGTGTCGTTAACAGCGGCGCTGTGCAGCCAGCGAGGAGAGTGTAGCCGCAAAATGGCCGAGCTGTCTGTGTTATTTCTCTTACTTTAATTGAACAATCGCAATCTTTCAACCAATCAACAAAACAATGTTCACTCTTAGAGTGCGTTCATACCAGCCCTGCTTAGTCCGCTTTAATCCAACTCCAGTCCGTTTGCCCAGAAGGTCCGGTTCGGTCGGGGAGGTGTGAATACGTAATCAAACTGATTTGGACCAAATCAGAGTTTGAACCCAGACCAACTCTACAAATGTCGGTCTGGGTTTGGTTCGGTTGCAGTCAACTCTGGTTTGGATGTATGTGTGGAGACCGCTTCAAAAGCAGGAAGTGGACTACAGTGCAGGGCATTCTGGGTAAATACAGCTAAAACAAATTTGCATGTCTACTGATAGCGGGAGAAACGGGTTATGGCTTTTTACCAAAGACAAAAGAGAAATCCTACTGGGAAGAATTAACTTCATTTTTAAAGAAGTAAAGAGAGAAAGGATGTCTCTGTTTGGAGAGAGGCTTCTCTACCTTATGGGGATCAACTGCACAGAGTGACTCTTTATATTAGTCAGATTTATCATCATCATTGTGTGGTACTAATCAACAGTCTGAGTTTTTCTTTGGACTTTGAATGTGCCCAGTCTCTTCTATACTTAGCAAAGAAAACCGGAAGGACAGAAGATCTGATGTGATCCTGCAGAGGAACATAGTTACCTCCACCAGAGATGCTTTGATTTGGAGAGCGATGTTCTCCTCTTCGCTTATCAGGTACTTCACCAACCTGTACCAGGTCAGGGGCCCCGGAGGCTCCTCAGTCTGGTCCACCTGAATACACAGATTCACTAAGAAAACAACACCTGCACAAATGTTTTCATCAGTCAGTCCACCATGTTCGCTCTTAGATCTTTTAGACGGTCTCAAGGCGCTCATAAACATCTGTATGTGTGACGTTCATAAACTTGTGACAGAAAGAGGTCTGAGAAACGGCCTTAGCTGCAGATTCAGTTGTACCAAGAAGATGGAGAACATGCTGTCTGTGATTGGCTCATCATCTTCAATTCTTTTGAGGCTCTTCCTGGAAGGGATAGTGCGGTGATCCATGAGGTGATAGATCAACTCGGTCTTCATCTCCGGCACAATGAAGACCCGCTGGGCCACGTCTTCGTTAACCGGTTTGGAGGGGTTCCTATGAAAACGCTCCACCACTTTCTGAAACATACAAAAGAACAAGAGCCGGGGCATAAAACCATGGAAACGTGTGGCGCTCCCAACCGTTTGGTCGTCAATTTTAATATTACACATCTGTTTAAAGCGTCAGTGCATATTGTCCAGCACCAGTTTACCTCTTACCAGCACATTGAGGTTCTCCAGGGTGGGCTCATGCCCGTTCTCCACAGAATACGGAGGGGGAGTCATACCGCCCTCACGGAAAAAAATGTGTCTCAAGTATAGGAAGTCGTCTCGGCACTTGAAGGATTCCTTTATTGATTGTGGCGACACCACAATCCGCTCCAGACCGTCCTGTTCGGGGCGGTGGAACCTCATCTCTCGCTCAATCCCAGAATCCACTGGTTTCCAGGAGTGATCTGACCAGAGCGACAGACACCAACATTACAATCAGGAACATGATTAAATTAGGACGAGCAGGCAGCATCTTAACGTATTCGGATGTGGGAAGATTTTAAATAGATTATAACAATGATGAAAGAGCAGAATATCATGTGCTAAAAGAGCTTCTGGATCAGAGTTCGCTAGTAACTGCCTACATTTACTCAATTACATTTACTTGAGTAACTTTTTTTTTTTTTTATTCTTTTTGGAGTATTTTTACTTGGCTGTAATTTTACTTTTACTTTAGTAGTTTATTATGAAGTATCTCTACTATTACTAGAGTGAAATTTATCGACTGAATGAAAACCAAAGATACACACCGCAGCTTTTAGTGAACATCTCACAAGTTTTATATAGAAAGAAACTGATTTGGAAATATTTTCTTTTACCTGATTCTGTAATTCTTTTGTTACTTGTATGAATTATTGTCATTTGTCATTTAGCTGGTCTGAAGCTGGAAGCACACATTAGAGCTGTTGTAAAGCTTTTTCCACCTAAGGCAGCCAAAGTAAAACCTGTTCTTTCCAGACAGCACTTTGAAACAGTGATCCATGTATTTGTGACCACACGGCTGGATTACTGTAATGCACTTCATATGGGAGTCAGTGATTTATATATATTTCCCAGTTCCAGAGGTACAAAATGCTGCTGCACGTCTTTTAACAGGCACACGAAAATTTGACCATATTTTACTGATATACTATTTTAGCTCCTTACACTGGCTGCCAGGACATTTTAAAATCCTTTTATTTGTTTTTAAAGCTCTTAATGGCTTTTCCCCTCCCTGTCTGTCTGAGCTGTTACATTCTTACACACCGTCCCGTTCCCTCAGGTCAGCTGATCAGATGAAGGTGCCAAAGACTAAGTGTTTTTTCTGTGGCAGCTCCTAGTTGTGTAATGATCTTCCTTTGGACATATTCAGGCCTCTTCACTTGCTGCTTTTCAGTCTCTTCTTAAGACCCATTTTTTTACTTTGGCTTTTGGTACAATCTGAGATATTTCACTTTTTTTTATTGTGTCTGTATATTAATATGTGTTTTATAATCAATCTTTTCTATTTTATAATTGCATTGTATTTTATGATAGTGTATAGCACTTTGGTCCTGTCGGTGTATAAAGTGCTTCATAAATAAAGTTGGTATGGTATTTTTGTCCCTCTGATGATGTAATTTCTAAACATTAAATGACTGATAATTTGATCAGTTACTCAGTACTTGTTTATAGTTTTTACCAAATACTTTTTACGTGAGTAATTTCTTGGATGGATACTTTTTGCTTTTAATTGAGTATAGTTTTTGTGTCCTCTGCTCTGGCTGCTGTTGATCATGTCAGGCCAGGCAGAAAGAGACCAAGCAGATTAAGGTTTCATCTGATCTTAAAGATCAGACTGATGTAGATCTGGGCCCATTCCTTAACAGACCTCCTGACATGACAAAATGTTAGGAGTCCTGAGGAAGACTTTCAATGAGCTGAGAGTGCTTTAAGCAGGGAAACATACAGAAAGGGGAGATATATTTTCTAATTTTGTTCTGCCAGCAACAAGCTCTGTCCTGCTCTGCTTGGTTTTCACCAGAATATTGTTTTATTTTGGAAGTTTCTCCAGATAAAAACCAGTAAACAAGCAGCCAGTTACAGCTGGTGAGTTCCTCCTGGTTACTGCGCTTAGCAGTCGGCTTACATAAAAGGTCGAAAGCTCGTCCGGATTTGAAGCACTCGGTGTTGGAGTTCTCCAGCTGGTTGAACTCTCTCTCCTCCAGCCCATCACTCCTGTACTTGTACCACTCTTTGACCCCGGCGACCTTTGTGCCTTTAACGTAAACAGACAGGATCAGAGGCGATGGAGGATGGGATGAAGTGAACCGTTTCTGACGGAGTCTCACAGCTCAGGTCTTGGTACGTCGTTAATCTGGAGATGAGGCCGTCGTTGGTCACAGTGGATGAAAACCGTTCCAGCATTGCTTTTTTGTAGTGGGTCACCTTCTTCCCTCCAGGAAACCTCGTCTCCAGGTCTGCGGGACAGAGGGACAGGTGTTGGACGTCTCACAGGACAGGTGAAGGTCAACAACCTGCTTTACGGTTTCACCTTTCCTTGTGATGCCGATCCTGCTGACCCAAGATCTCATCAGGTAAAACTTCCTGGGAAAATCTTCCTTCAAGATAACAATTCACAATTAATTGATGGACAGATGAACAGCAGTGAAGTAACGCGTTACAGTAATCTGATTACTTTATTCCAGAAACAAGCAGGGTTTTAAGCCTGGCAGGCCACCAGGCTTCACTTGCCTCCCTCCAGGCTGAGTGGAATGTGAAGGGAACAGGCTTAAATATTCAACAAAATTCTTCAAATGAGGGTTCTATTTTTGGTGATGGAATATTTTTGGGATCAATAAAGTATATTTGAATCGAATTTTTCAATATGCACGAATTTAAAAAAGCAAAAAAGTTTTAAAAAGATATGTTTTCAATTGATTAAGTTTCATATGACGGACTATGCAGAAGAAATGGAATTAGGCTGATGGGTGTATTTATACCATTTTTCAGGTGGTTTTTGAAATGCAACTAAATAAAGTGAGTAATAAAGCAACTAATTACTTTTGAAAATTAGCAGTCAGTAAAGTAACTGGATTACTTTACTTCTTGGACAGACAGACAGACAGACAGGTGGAGTTCTGACCTCCAGGTCGCTGGCGAGTCGTCCGATGAAGCGGTACTCCGCCCTGCGGTGGACGGCCTGGATCAGCTGCTGCTGGCTGACGCCGTCATGGAGGACGGGCTCCCACTGGGTCGAGTTCTCCAGGTCAAAGTCTATGTCCTGGTCACAGAGGAGGGAGTCTGGTAAGAGTATTGGTGGGTGTTCTGGACCGGTTCTGTCTGGTGCTGGGTGGACCCACCTTGCAGCCGGCGTGGCAGATCTGCCGGTTGACGTAGTAGTTGAAGGGGTTCCACAGGCTCTCGATGCCGTGGAAGCTGTTGTGAGCGGTCGGATAGCTGCAGCCGGTCAGAGGGTCGATGAAGAAGTTCTCCTCCACGCTGCGCCGGCCCGACAGAACCAGAACCCAGCAGTGGACCCGGAAACCATTCAGGGGATCTGGATGGTGGGTGCTCCTTTCCTGCTCATGGAAACAGAAGGACCAGACTAGGAATCAATCGATTAATCACATTAATCGCGATTAATCGTGCTTAGTAGATTATTCAAATAATCGTCAACTAATTCATTAATCAATTAATCGTTAACTGGAGTATACAGATTTCTGCTCACGCTGATGAATTTTATTATTAATTATTAGCTGTTATCTGTTTTTCTGGTATCTGTTCACACTGTGAGATTCCACAGGTTGAACCTTTAGTTGTCTGGTTCTGAGGTGAGCTGGAACATTTTACCTCCTGTAGCTCCTTTTCCAGAATCACAGCAGCCTCGGCTTCCAGCTTCTTCTTCTCCTGATCTATCAGGAAACGGCTCTTCAGCTCCATCGAACACTTTGCTCCGTACTTCTTCTGCGTCTGGTCCGAGGTTTCGCCCTGGTCGCGCTGCAGACACAAATCCACTCAGAGACCTTGAAGTCTGAGAGGTGTGTGTGTGAGGCAGACCTGCCTTAGCCTGGGTGTCCAGCAGGGGGCACTCCTGCAGGCTGAGGTCCAGCAGACACATCTCCCTGGCAGCGTAGCCGCTGACGACGTAGGCGTCGTAGTTGAGGCCCAGCAGCAGGCTGCAGAGCAGGGTGGACGACTCGAAGCTGGTGGCCTCCTGGCTGCGCAGCACCGCTGTGGGGGAGAACAGCTGGACGGGCTGCAGGGCCCGGTCCACAGCAGGACGGTCAGACACATACTGAGGACATGGACGTTTGGTCCAGATCTAACGCTCTGATTAACGGGTCAGCAGTCAGACATATCCTTAAACAGAGAGCTTAACCAAAAACATGATGGACAAAACTATCTGTCAAGGGTCCATCATTTCATCTTAGGGGGACATTTAGCCTGTCCACTTATCGTTACTAGGCGTTTGTGTGTGTGTGTGTGTGTTGCTATACTGACCACGTGTGTGGGCGGCTCCAGCAGCTGCAGGGACAGGAAGTCGGCCACCAGCGAGGAACACTCCTGCCAGCTCTGGAGCTCCCACAGGCCGGTCTCTGTGGGACGGAGAGTGGTGGACACAAACTTCTGGACGGGACAGGACAGAGACAGTTCTGGGGCTCAGAGGGTTTAATGGTGGAAGCAGATTTTAATTGGGGGAGCGGTTGTTACCCTGACTCCATGTTCATTGACCGGGTAGAGCAGCAGAGGTGTACGGTCAGGATGCAGCAGCAAATACTGACGCTGGAAGTTTTCTGCGATCTCCAGCAGGTGCTCCTCCTTTTTAGAGTTGGTCTTGTAGGATTCAGGGCTGCAGACGGACAGCAGGGGGCGACTCTCACTCACCTCATAAAATGCTTTCAGTTTTTGACAGTGGAGGGAACAATGCAGAGTTTCTAATCCTGTCGTCTTCAGATTAAGGAATTTATCTTCAGTCAGATGTAGAATCTAAGGGACTTGGTTCATTCAAAATGCTGTTAGTTATTTTTAAAGCTAGAAAGAGATGATTGCCAATTCATTTACAAAAGTTCTTTGTCTTGAGTTGAGTGACAGAAGTAACAGTTTGTCAAAAGTAAAACTATGGGCACTACTTTGAAATAAATGTTCATTTCAGCAAAATTATGGAAAAAATGCTCTACCATAAATCAGTTCAGAACATTTTATAAAACAAAAACTATTAAGTCTGATACACATTTGAGTTAATGAGGAGAATGACATGCTGCTTTCAGCTCGTATTGATTTAATGTATAGGGCCCTAGACATTAATTTTGAAATTATTCAGAAAGGAGAAAGATTATACGAGATTTTTCTTCTTCCTGCTCCCTTTTTTACTCAGATATAGTAAGGTAATCTGTTTGTTAATTAAAGTTAATTAATTTGTTAAATTGAGTGAATAAATGGATTGATTGGTATGTTTAAGAAGTTCAAACCCTTTTATCATGAAAATGTGATACTTTGAAACCTTTAAAAGCTAAAGAAAAGCTGCAGCAGATTTCTCTGGTTATTTCCACTCAGTGTTTTTCAGGCCTGGTGTCTGTAACCCTGAACATCATCTGCAGCTTCAGGAATAGACTTGTTCTGTTCATTATTTCTACCCTCCTCAGCTGCCTGCAGGCTGTTACTGCTTGAGTTGCTCACATGAACAGATCGTCGCTCACATCCTCCTGCTCCTCTTCCTCCGGCTCCTCAGCCAAGGTCAACTTCTTCTCCAGCTCTTGAAATTCATCGTCAAATACGAACTTCCCTCCCTTCATTTTCCTCTGGAACAGTAAACGTGGTTTTATGCTGCGTTTGCTCTCTGCAGATGCTGTGAAGTCGTTGGTAAAAACCTGAAGAAAATCTTTCATTTTTAAAATAAATTAAAAACACATAGCAGGTTGTTTCTGTCTGTGAATCTGCTCTTCACAAAAAATAACTTTGTTGTTTTTATCTGGATTTTATTAGAGATCAACAGAAAGTAGAGAAAAGATGTGAAATTAAGAACAGTTTTAAAGCCTTTCATAAACAAATATCTGAGAGCTTGTTGCAAAAAGCAAATAGTCAATTAATCGTATGATAAATAAAAATAAGCATTGATATCTCTTGAAGAGCAGTTTTATTTTCAGAAACTTCATAATCCATTTTCTGAAATACAGTTGTGTGTATTTTTTTTATTTTTGTTTTGGTTGTCGTGTTTTATTTTGGGTATTTAAAATGTTTTTTTTTTTTTTACTAAATTAAAGTTTTAGTCTTTCTGAGGGCAGATCTGCATAATTATGCTGTTATCTTTATATTACTTGAAAATGATCTCAAAACAGCAATATTATTGTTTATCTAAATAATTACTGGGACAATTAGTCATCCAGCAATGTTATACATTCATTTTATTGATTTATTTATTTCAAACATGTTTCAAACATTTATATAATGTGCAAGAATAGCTACTGTTGTTGCCAGGAACTGGATTCAAGAGACTTTAGTGATTTAAAACATTGTCTTGCACAAATGTATGTAGCTATTATCTACCAAGTAATAAAAATTATAATACTAATCTTTGTAGATTACTATTATAATCTGTAAAGATTACGTAAAGAAGGTGACATGAGGTCAGAGTGAAAAAGGAGGAAACAGCTGCACAATGAAAACCCTGAACGTTGCTATGCAACAGACCGAAGCTAAAGGTGCTAACTGTGGTTAAGTTTAACAGCTAAATAAAAACTAATTTATAGCTGTGAAATTAGTTAGAGTCGCCGAATTAAACAGGTCAGTCCACAGAAAACATATGAAACATTTACTCACCTAATCTAAATAGTGTCGGAGTTGTTTTAAAGCAAAGAAATCACCGATTTTAAACCAGAAACTTTAACTAAAGCGGTTAAAACAGGACCACTGGTTCTCTGTATCCATAGTAACAGAACGACCACGTGACGCGTTACAAAGATGCGTTCACGTAGCCTCGTAGATCGTATAACTTTCAGCCATTCACCGAATTAGAGTCTCCAGAAGGCCAATAAACTGTTTTATCTTCTTTGGATGTTTTGTTTTATACTTTAAGTTATCTGAAAAGTCTAAAGCGGAGATGTGTGGAGATGTTTAAAGTGTATTCAGCATTTAAATAAGAGCTTTTTACAGCAACATTTCCAAATACTGGTAAAGTTTACTTTCAGAAGTGAACTTTGAGCTATAAACTATAGGATGGAATAAGTGGAAAACTATTTTATTAATGACACACACACATGCACCCCCCCCCCCACACACACACCCAGACACACACAAAAACACATTTATTTTCTCATTTGTATTCCTAACAATTGATACTTGTACTTTTTGTATTTTTGATTGAATTTCCAACATTTGTATTTGTTTAAGTTTAAACTGACATAGATGATAGATTTTAGAGAAAAGGCATCAACAGCTGCAGGATACATGAAAATGTCAGATATATTTGGATTAAACATATATTAACTGTTGGACAAACTGGGCTATAATGAAACAAAGATACAATTTCTGCCTTTGCACATAATTTGCTTCCAACAAAGTGAATTCAGTTTAAACTATAAGCTCTACTAAAATAAACCATGGCTGTTTATATTAAAAAACATTAAATATCGGTAATATTTTATTTGCTCAGGAAGATTTGGGCGATGCTGATCCATCACTGAACTCTACGTTTCAGTTTTTGTCGTCCTGTTTCTCCTGGTAGAAGATGTTTCCATTCGGCTGCTTCATCCACCTCAGTCTGATCTCTGCAGTCACTCCTTGGTCCTTCAGCTTCTGCTGGAGCTAAAATTAAAATAATAATTTAGCAAAAACAGGCCCTCTTTCACTAAGTTAACCTAAACTAACCTATACTTTATCACACAATATGTATTTTCATTTTAAAAATGACATAAAAGTAAATGCGTTGAGACTGAGAAACTAAAAACTGTAAATATAAGTAAAGTTTTGGTAAAGCCATTTTGCATTCTTCAATGAATCACATCATTTCCCAGGAAAACCAAATGGAGTTCCAACATCTCAACAGTGACATTGTGCCACTGACCCACAGTTGCCATGTGGGTCATGGCAACTGACCATGTAAAACATGGTTGAGCAGGTGAGTCTGGACTGCAGCATCATTCAGGTCCACAGTGGAGCTGCTCAGCTTTACTTTCATCACATGCTTTGTAAAAGGAACCGGGTCTGAGGAAAGAAACAGATCCTTTAAAGAGGCAGTTTTATGTGTTTTCCAGGCACAGAGACTCATTTTATAGTACAATCAACTGACACCGTTACCGTGAGTTACTATAAAATGATCAAATATGACTTTTAAAAATCTTTAACTTCCTGATTTAATGGCTTGAAATTGGGCCTTTGACTCTTTAAAAACTGAAGCCCCGCCTCCAGGAAGTCACCCCAACATGGCTCCTCTGTTAACCTTTAAAGTTTGTAGCAGTGTTGCTCTGAGCAGCAGCTCCTATAATGAGCTCAGCTGTTCCACCAGCTGATTGCTAATTGCGGCTGGCTAGTCTGAAGGAGCTGGGTGGGGGAGGAGCTGTGCCTTGAAGGCGGGGCTAGGTCCACCCAGGCGTTTTGCACAGCTGAATGTTTGCCATGGAGATTAAATAATTTCTCAAACATGCATGAAAGAATCAAAGCAAAACTCCAGGGAATAACATTATGACATGATGGGAAGCTAAAATAAAAGTTAGTTTGACATGATACTGCCCCTTTATTTAGTTACATCATTTCAGGCTGGACTTTTGTCCATTGGTCCAGTAGGAAAAGTTTTCGACCCTAACATGTTCTACTTCTTTGCTGAGCAATGGTAAGACTACAAACATGGCGTACCATAGTGGCAGATTGGCGTAGCTCCATAACCAGTCCCTCCACCTGCCCGAGTCGCTGAAGTACGCTGTGCTGCAGTGCTCAGTGGAGCCATCAGGCTGGCCGGACGTCCAGTATTTGAACGTCGCGCCGTCTCCATCAGATCACTTCCAGGTGTCTCTGTAAAGGCCCAGCCAGTATCTCTCCCCTGAAGGCTTCACTGCCAGCAGGTTGCTGTTCTCTGCTGACGTCCTCACACTGGCCAGGTCTGTGTAGTAGGTCCTGCAGTGGCTCTGCGCCTGGCTCCACATCATCAGGGAGTTCACAGCAACAAATGACGCCGACTGATCTGAAAGGAAACAGAAGATGGACTGTAAAAAATGTTAAAATGCTGCGTAGAACCACTGAGAACATCTGCTGCTCAGGGAAATGTCCAAAAAGGAAAATATCAGTTAAAAAGTAAAACATTATTCACGTTGCTGATCAGTGTGTGTGGATTTTATGATGCAAACCAGATATTTACATATTTACAGTGTAAAACAGACATTGGCTTTAAAAGTGTTTTCTCTCCTGGTAGTCCGGTAGAAACTGGGAACCAGAACGCCATCATCTGCTTCACCTGCAGCTGCTGTGGTTCTGAGTCAAACCAACCTGTTCCCCTCCTCACCTGTGGGGGCGCTGCACCAAGAACCACTGACAGAAACGACACTAAAACCTCTGAAGACACTGAGAGCAACTTCCTTCTTCACCAAATTGAAACAAGATGGAGGCGTCAGATTTTAGCGGTTGGCAACAATAATGGATGCAAGACGCCATTAAAATCTAAAGAAAGAGAAGAATTTTAGCGGTTGGAGGATTTCTCTTTAGTCTTTGGCTAAAGACCATGAAGCATTTCTCCTGCTAGTGCTAAGCTAGCACATTGTTGTGTTTACCCAGCATGCCCTGCTGTGTAGTCCACTGCTGTACTGCTTTAGGAGCGGTCTCTGGTCCGCTTGGTGCATTCAAACAGAACCAGAGCTAAACATTTTTTTTTTTTACCCCTCCAGGGGGCTTTTTGTGGCTCTAGTGTCCCTTATTTGACAGTAGGCTGACAGGAAGGGGGTAAGGAGAGGGGTAGACATGTGGCAAATATTATCGGGTCCGAGAGTCGAACCCGCGACGGCCGAGTCGAGGACTCAAGGCCTCCAAACATGGGTCGCGCCACCACGGCACGCCCCTACATTTTTAGAGACACTTTTTCTAATTTTACCAGACTGTGAAGTTTATTTTGTCAGTATTTGGTAGAATAAGAATTTCCATTTAAACTTTAGGACTGGAGAGAAATGTTTAAGTTTTGCCGTAACAGTTTGCAGGTTTTCTGTTCCATTTCTCCTGACAGATTTGGTGGAACTTGAGTTTGTTCACTCACACCTTTTTCAGCGACTGAGAGCAGAGTTTAGATATTTTCACTCCAAATCATGAACTTTATAGCTAACATGGTGGCAAACTTTGGGACATTGAAGATGCTTTTGTTTTTAAGCTTCATCTTTTGATATCTTGATATGTTGCTTCCATATTTGTGCATAATGTTTTTTTTATAATTATACCATGTAGTTGTGAGCAGCACCAGTCCCTCCTGCAGCACACATGATGCCGCCTGTGGACATTAGGATGGCTCTAGACTTGCAGGTTTTCCTTAAATGTAACAAACATGCCGTGCTCTTCATACCTGCATATAATTGTTTGAGCGGATAAACGCGGCTCCTTCTGAAAGTTTCACCCAGGTGTGAACCAGACTGGTGGAGATTTACAGTCCTGCACTTCCTAACTGATTTCTCCTGATTTTTTCCCGTAGCTTAAAAAGCCGTGACATCATCGTCTGGACTTTCCCTAAATGTCAGGACACTAACACAAACTTATGATTGATTATAGATAATTATCTGGAAATTTGAAAACATTTTAGAAAATCAAGGCAGAGATTTGTTAAAGAACATTTAAATAAATTTGTGTCAAACCAGTAAAATGGATATTTTATTTGCCCACCGTTGCTGACAGACATACAGAGAGGTTTACGCATCGCCTCACATGAAAGGTCATTCCACTGCCCAACGTCGCTCATCTCTCAGCAGGGCTCGTTGGACCCAGAGTTGTCTGGCTGCCCAGGTATCCAGTTCCTGTACTGGGTGCTGTAGCCTTGGCAGAAGGAGTCATCCACCAGAGACCACCTCCAGCTCTGGATGTCTTTGTACAAACCGATCCAGGCCTGCAGGAAGCAGCAGCTGGAAGGTAACAGGATGACATGAAGGATGGAGGAAACATCCAGATGAGACTACGGCAGCCTTACGTCTCTTTCGTTGCCCATTTGGATCAGGTTGACCTTGTTGTTCAGAGTGGTAGCAACATCCAGGCTGCCCACAGTGGCCAGGTCTGTGTGAGTCTGTCTGCAGTAGGTCTGTGCGTCGGCCCAGGTCTTTCTACCGTAGATGAAGTGATACTGACGTGCAGCCAGCGAGGCGGCGGCGCACAGAGCTGCACAAAACAGAAAATAAAGATAAAGGGATAAAGCACACACTGCAGAAACACAAAATCTTACCAAGTCATTTTGGTTTCTAATGAAAAATCTTAGTTCACCTGAAATAAGAGAAAACTTTTTGGCTTAGGATTTTCAGCAAGAAACAGGAGCTGGTTTTAAATCAGTTCCTCCTGAATATTGAAGACAAAGTTTCTAGTTTCACTGGCTGATTATTTAACCTATAACAAGACATTTTTAAGACATGTTATAAGAGAAATAATATGCTCATTTATTTTAATCAATATTAAGAAAATATTAACTTAAAACCAGCTCCTGTTTCTTGCTTAAAAGTTACTTGTAGGTTAGTTTTGTCTTATTTCATTAAACTAACGTTGCACTAGAAACTAGACCAGAATTACTATTTTGTGTTTTTGTCGTTCCAATTTATTTTAAAAATATTTTATTAATGATGATTTCTAAAGAGGAAGATTTCTTCAGTAAACTGAACCCTGAAGTTACAGGTTCAGTTTAAAGCAGAGAAATGATAATAATTTACCTGTGAAGAAGAAGAAGAGCAGAACTTTCTCCATCCTCTGTTCTCTAATCTGTGGCTTCAGATATTTAGCCTCTGACTTTAAACCTGGACATGCAAAGGTTTTGATTTAAATTATTTGCATTTCAGGCAACAATGTGTATTTTGAGATATGCAGTCATGTAAAAAAAAAATGTAAACAAGTTGTAAATCACTAATTTGACTCCTGACGGGATGCGTCAGGCTGCAGGTTGTCGCTGCTTGTTGTTGATTCATGAAATAAAACCAAAGCAGAGATTCACTCAGTCTGAAACCTCAACAGTGTTCAGAGATGAAGCTCCTCTGCAAACTTTATTCAGAATTAAAAACTTTTCTGTGTTCAGGTTCATTCACAGTGGCTGAAAAAAGTATTCACACCCTCAGATGTTTGTTTTTCTTCACTGAAAATGTTTGACCTTTTACTTAAAGAATCTCTTCTCACCCCAGAACGGGACTCTGGGCCTTCTTCATGTTCACCAGAAACTCTGAGAGAATTTACATTTACTTAGTTGCTTTTACAAATCAGTCATTATCACAAAATCCAGAAGGTCCAGAAGGTCCAGAAGGTCCAGAAGTGTCCGGTTCTGGCGTGAGAAGAGATTCTGCTGTTAAAGGAAGTCAGAAAGTTTGTTTTTTGTAGAAAAGGGAAACGTTTGACTTGTTTCCTGGTAAGGAAGGAGGAAGTGGCTGAGAAAACAATTCAGAGAAGATTCTCAGTTCTTGGACTATTTACTTTTTTGGAACAATCAAACTTGAGAACTTTTTAGGATTTTGATATAAATGTTGTTGTCAGCTACATATAAATCGTTGCAGTTAAAAATAAGATATTATGATTTAATGGAGGTTTAGGGCTTGATTAGAATCATTAATAATTACAATGATTAAAATCAGAATTATTCTGATTCTAATAAACAAAACAATTATTTTTATTCTTATTATTGGAACTAATGAAATTTAAATTTGCTCCCTGTATCAGATATACTCATACTTATTTTAACAAATGCAAAACCAGAAATCCTCTGAAAGTTTGATCGTTTGAAGCAAAGGATAAAAAATCCAACATGAGAAAATCTCAGCTGAACGTCAGTAGGGTTCATCTGATCACTATTTATTATATTAACTAATCAATAATTACAGAACAGAAGGTGCTTACTATGAGTTTCTCTTTCAGGTGAAGATTAAAATATCACTTAAAAGGTTTTGGCTAAAATTTTTACAGACAAAAGTTTATTTTTGCTGCTGAGTTTTGTGTCCTCTTAGCAAATTACCTTTTTTAGTTTGTATTTTTATGGATGTGAAATAAAATCATAAGCATGTGATGACTGAAGATGTCTGCACCTTATAATTATGAGAATTATGAACTTAATAGTTTAATTTGGTCTTGGAAGTAGGAAACCAGCAAAGGACTGAACCTGTTGAGAGAGAAAACGTTAATCTGCTCATAGTTGATGGGAGTTTTTACACTCAGTCCTCTGAATGTAAAAATGTTTTATGTTTCAAGCCAGCAATGGAAATGATCCCTCTGATTTTAATCTCATTTATTTATATGTACTGTTCATTACAACGTATTTCCAAGAATAATGTAAAACTTGAACATTGATTAAACAGTTATAGCTGATGCTTATCACAGATAAAAGGTCATTAAAGCTATTGAAAATAATTGCCCCAGAATTTGGGGTTTTATGTAAAGTTAAATCCAGAGTTCGCTCTTGACCTTTAACCTCCATTTCCAAATATCAAAAAGAGTCAAAGATTGTTTTTACAGTTTAGTAACTGATGAAATATTAGAGAAACTTCCTGCTGCTCCTCATGCTTTTTGCTCCTTCATGCTTTTGAAATTGTAATTTGTTTGATTCAGTCAGTATTTGTGCCTCACTGAGTTCATCCAGGTTTCTGTAAAAACATGGAATCCATGTTGTGTTCAGTGACGAAGTCATCAGTTCAGAACATCAGTCTGTCAGGATCTATGTGACTCAGTGGATGATGAGTTTTCAGCTGGATGTTGCTTTAGACAGGATAAAGCTGCGGTTTAATTTGAAACATTTTTTCAGTATTTCATTTTTATATTAGCGCAGGAATCCTGCGGTGCTTCACCTGGGAGGCCAGATGCATTCTGGGTATGATGTAGAACTAACCTTTAATCTGCTTCCATCTCAGATATCAGACATCGATGCAGACTGGAGGAGGAGGAGGAGGAGTGGTTTGTTCTCATGTTGGAGGAGGAAGAGTTTAATTAGAGAAGTTAAACTGATGAACACAAATAGACGGAAAGACGCCGACATGATCGCCCAGCTCACTTTGTTCTGCTTCTTCTCCCTCTGTGAGTACATTTAGTTTATTTCTGGTTCTGTACCTTTAAGAGGAAAATGTTTCTGTAAAGGGAATGAAATAATAACTGGACTTAAACAATAAGTAAAGTTAAAAGACATTATAAAGGTTCTTACTTAAAGTAAAGCTACTTTAAAAAGTTTATATTTCAAAGTACATAAAAATATTACATAAATTTGTTATAAATGTTTTAAAGTTCCATAAACAAGAGCAGAATAGTTGAGAATCAAAGTACATTTTAATGAGTTAAAAAGAGGAACCTGGAAAATGTTCAAGAAAAGTTTCTGTTTCCACATCTTTCCTGAAGCTTCTCACAATATTTAATATGTAAAAAAATCATCTTTAATCTTACAGAGCCCATAGTTTAACCATCAATTCATCAATAAGTTTAACCATCAATTCATCAGTAAGTCTGAGGAACATGTAATTTTCTATGATGTAAATGATTGAAGAGCTGCAGCAGAGCTGATAACTGGTAGGAAAATAAACCATAAAGAGGTTATATTCATGTTCCAGTTCAGTGGTAAATTATAAGGTCTAAACTGACTTTGATATTTTCTTACTGTGAAACAGACAAAACCATCTCAAACAAAACATTTCATATCTCGTCAGATTCAGTGGAAACATTAAACACAACATTAAGATTCAACACAAGTTCAAAATAAAACTTGACATTTAGAGGAAGAATTAAAAACAGCAGCATTAAAGTGTTAAAGGGCAAAAAAAACTGAAGTAGCTGCAATAAAAATAGCTGAACAAATGAGGAAGTTCAGTAGAAGATTCTTGATTTCCAGATTCACCAATAAACACAGAGACTGAAGGAAGCATGCAGAACTTAGCAGCATCTTGGATTTCTCATGTTGCATTAATTCTGTTCTATAATGTTAAACTGCAGTGAAGCAGTTAAACATGATCTAATGAATGTTCCTCTGAGCTCATTGCGGTTGATGACGGAGGAGCTACAAGAAGGTTTTTGTTCTGTATTTCTTCATCTGAAGCTTCCTGCTGGTTGATTCTCCTGCAGGCCTGCAGGGTGCAAACAGCTGCTACCATGAAGGAGCCATGTCTCAGTTCAGAGCAGCCGGAGAAAACTTCTCCTTTCCATGCTTTTATCACTTCCCTGAAACCTGGAAGATCTTCTGCAGGGATGACTGTGAGGGAGAAAACGTCCTGATCAAAACGCAGGCAGACTCAGCTCAAAGCGGCCGATTCAGCTCAGAGTACAAACACAGTCAGATGCTGGATGTTTCCATCTCTCCCCTGACCAAGTCTGACTCTGGGACGTACCGCTGCGGGACCGGCGCCTCGGTGTCTGCAGCTTCCTTCACACAGTTTGAACTCAGAGTCACAGACGGTGAGTTCCTGTTGAATTCAGATGTTTGAGAGCAGAAATATGAGGCCTGATTGTTGCTGTAAACCCACAGCGGTGCTGGATAAAAGCAGCGGGCCACAGCAGAGGCGAGTGTCTGCAGAACCCGGCAGCTCCGTCACCGTGGCCTGTTTGTTGGCTCTCTCTGGTGGGACGAAGTATTTCTGCAGAGGAGACTGTGGAGGAAACGCTCTGGTTCAGATGGCAGGAGAATCCGCTCACAGCGGCAGACACAGCATCCAGTACGAAAGGAAATCATCTGCTGAGGGAGTTCTGCTGGTCACCATCACTGAGCTGACCCAGTCTGACTCCGGCCGGTACCGCTGTCAGCAGGACGAACCCAGAGCTGCAGTCATAGACTTTGACATCACCGTCACACCGGGTGAGTTTCTATCTCAGTCAGATAATAAAATGACTGAGATCATTTTATTATCTCAGTCATAATTATGACCAACAGTCACGATTGTTGGTTTTCAATCTTCCAACAATCGTCCTCAGAGTTTGGGTTGCTGGTACCAGGTCCAGAAAACGTTCCCAGTTCATTCTGGGCATCTCAAATATACAAGAATAGAAAATAGTTTTCCTGTCATTCATATTAGTTTTCACAGAATGTAGATTCATCACAATGCAGCTCCAACAACTTGAAAGAATAAAGCAGGAATATGATGATACAGTCCAGTACCAATGTGTTCCAACCAACCAGTAAAACATCCATCCATCCATTTCTGTACATCCTTGTCCCTATCCGGGTCGGGAGAGGTTCTGGTGCCTATCTCCAAAACAAAACGTTATTTTGTTTTGGAGATAAATGACACCGATAAATGAGATTACCTTAAAACTTGGTGGATTTGGATTACAAGAAACCATCTGTGGTCAGGTGGGATGGATAATTTCCAACCCGTTTTTCAGCCGTTCAGCCATCAACCTCCAGACCAGAAACCAATCAGACGTCTGCTTCCTCTCATCAACCTGCACAGCTTCAGAGTGGAGTCACAAAACCTCAGGTTCCACTCAGCCACTGTGAGTCAGTTTCACTTTTCTCTTCAGAAAGTTTCACTAAGCCTGAGCAGCTGTCTTGCTACTTTTAAATGCATCCCTTCTCCAAAACACCAGAAACAAATATCTGAATTCCCTCATCAGCATCACTCAGCCTGGAAACAAGGCATTTATCTGATTGGAAGAATTAAAGTCTGAGTTCATATAAACAGGAATGTATTATGTAATAAGACATGAGAGCAGGTTGTAATCTGTCTACATGTCCTGTTGAACCTGCATTTTGTGGTCAGTTCCACAGTCCACCAGCAGGTGTCAGTGTAAACGGTGGTCAGTTCCACAGTCCACCAGCAGGTGTCAGTGTAAACGGTGGTCAGTTCCACAGTCCACCAGCAGGTGTCAGTGTAAACGGTGGTCAGTTCTACAGTCCACCAGCAGGTGTCAGTGTGAACCAGCTTGTTGTCTCTCTGCAGATGTTCCTGTGATCGTTGGTGTGACTCTGGCTGCCATGGTGGTTCTGCTCTCAGCAGCTCTGCTGGTTTCCTGCAGGAGAAAATCTCTGAGAGGTGA
Organism: Brachyrhaphis terrabensis; assembly: GCA_903067065.1. Classification (NCBI taxonomy): domain Eukaryota; kingdom Metazoa; phylum Chordata; class Actinopteri; order Cyprinodontiformes; family Poeciliidae; genus Brachyrhaphis; species Brachyrhaphis terrabensis. The sequence continues at coordinate 29,458 of CAEGAG010049305.1, forward strand.
GACACCAATGAACACCAGCAGTGATGTCACGTCTCCCTGGCAACCGGGATAAAGTTGAACTCAATGGAGATGACAAATGTAGTTTGAGATATAAATATTCTGATAAAGTTTCTGGCCTGTTCTGCTTTTTGCACATACGTTTTTGGTGCTTTTTGTATCCTAAAGAGAAATATCTAAAACTTCAGAAATCTCACTAGCGAGATATTAACAAACATGTAGCAGAAAGATTTTCAGTGTTCAATATGCAACACAAACTGATTAAAACATTATTGCAACAGAACACAAAACTTATTGCGTAGGAATGCAAACATCTTGTGAGGTAATGCAGAAGAAAAACTATGCCCCTGATGCCCAGTAGGGGGCTCCACACACACTGACCTGTTAATGAGGCTTTTTACAACAGAGATCAGGAATAATATGGAATATTGGAATAAAATTTGAACTTTATGAAGTTGTGGATTCTCCTTTGATTCTAAACTATCTGGGATTTTAGTCTGTATTTTTCCATATTTATTATGATCTAATAGTTAATCAGTGGGTTTTATTTATTTTTTGTTACACAGGTTTGAGGACCAGAGGAGGCCTGAATGGTTCAGTCACTGAGGTGAATTTACTTCAGTGTTATATGACCCACATTTCTAAGTAATTAAAATAACAAGCCTGTAACTCTGAGGGATGTAGATGTAGCATTCTTCATCTTCCATCTTTTTCTAGACTCTCACCTATGAGAACTGCTTTCCAGAGGATCCCACCTACCAGAGCCTCCACCCGTCCAGCCAGGACCAGAACCAGATCTACTCAGAACTCACTCGACCCAAATGAGAAGCTGGACCTCAGCAGTTTGCTCACTGATGCTGATATATAAAGACAAACTAACATTGAAATGTTTGAAGAAGATGATGGATCATTCAAATGAATCAATGCCAGATTTTCTGCTTTTAGCTCAATGTGTTTATTTTAAACTCATGTATTCTACCTGAGACCCATTCAACCAGAACTTTGACCATATGCAACTTATACAATATTGTTTATATATTTGCATTTTTTTTAACAATATCTGCGGCTTTAAAGCAGAAATAAATATTCTGTTACCATGTTTGGTACTCCATTATTAACTTTTCTTTTTTTTTATCCTGGATTCTGGTTTTTCTCCAGATGTTGAGGCTCTGAAACAGAAATGACCCCACAGAGGCTGAGGAGTAACTTTCTGTTCTGTAACTAATCATCTTGGTTCTGGGTCTCTGGAAGACGGGAGGTTCTTTTGGTTTCCTGAAGGAAGCACAATTTTCTGCATCCAAGCAGAAAATGTTCATGTTTATCTATAATGTGAAAACAGAACGGTCGCTATAATCACTACAAAAACAACACCTGGCAAAAAATATTAATGAAATGATATGAAGTAATTCTATAAGGTGAAGGACGTTGGAGTTGCTGGTTATTTCATTCAGCATCTGATTGGCTTGCCATACTCTGCTGATCCAATGGGGTGGCTGCTCTCCTGCAGTCTCCAGACAGCCAATCAGGAAGGGGTGCTGTCACAGCTGAACCTGCATAATAAAGAAAGGGCCTGCACAGCCTCAAGGGGGCCAGGAGCCGTAACACCAGGGCAGCAGAGTGAATTTCACACCAGTAGATCACCAGTAGTTACAGGCCCCCATGCCCTAGTGCCCCCCAGAAGGATGAGCAAAAGCAGTTATAGCAAGGTGTCACCTCCCAATGAAGGAGAACCTGGACCAGCTGCAGCAAGCTACTGCCTTCCAGGTCTCCAGACACTTGCTGGGATTCAAATGATCACTGTGAAGTGCACAATTCAGAGACTGAGGTCCAGACAAAAGTCAGGGAGCAAAATCATCTTTATTGCGCTTACGG
>CAEGAG010049375.1:0-11175 GCA_903067065.1 Brachyrhaphis terrabensis
GACACTCGAAAACGGCATATTATTTGCAGATAATTAATTTGTTAGGTGAAATTGGATAATTTCCACGGCACACTTGATGATCATTGAAAAACACTGATCTAGAGAAACTTTAACTCACAAAGGAAAAGAAATTGGTCAGGCGTGTGCCAAGATGAATAATAAAATAAGACCAATGGTAAATTATTATGGGTTTCAAAGTACAATTCAAGCAAAATAGGGCTCCACAATATTAGTCTTATAATCTCAGTACTATTTTTCAATATTGCAATTACAATGCGAGTGGCAGTAAATTGACATCTCTCTAAGTCCCATCTCTCATCTTTCATTATGATTCTTTATGACCTTAGGCATACTGAGTCCTTTCATCTATGTGACGGACAGCTAATGCAGTTAGACTCAATGTATTATTGCCAGGCAAAATGGGAATTTCTCACTCTTTAATTGCAATACCCAACTACTGAATTTCAAACTTACCTTTCAAATATATATACATCACATACACCAGGCATTAGAATAATCAGATATGAACAATATACTGTATAATGTAGTCGTAAATATAAAAACAAAAACCTTTCTGAATAATATTGAAGTTGACCGATGTTTTAAGTTTACAAAATAAAAAAGACTTTTGCAAAATACTACTCTGTTCAAAATTAACAGTGTAAAAACAACATGTTTTTCATGTTCAAATGCCAAATCCATTCATTAGTCTCTAAGCCTTTTTCACAACATAGGTATGTAACACACAGTTTTTATGTTCCATGTTTTGCTCAGTCCTGGGACTTTAATAAAACAGCATGGTGTGTTTGGCTGTCTTTTTGTATGAGTGGTAGATTTGCTCAAAAAAGTGGAAGAAGTTTTGCATTTCTCCTGAAATAACTAATTCTTTAAACAGCAAGAGACCCCCATAAAGCCTAAGAGCGGCCCCTCAAGGTCACAGACAGAGGAAAAATCCACAGTGGGGAAGTGCTGAACCAAGACCTAAGTGCAAGCATTGTGTTGGTATTTCTTCTGCAATTGGACTTGGCTTACCTTTTCAAGGATACCCGCAGTAGCAGCAGATCACGGTTTACGTCTGCAAAGCAAAGAAAATTACACTAACAAGCACTGCTTTTAGTTCACATGTCCACATTTCCACTCATTTATAAAATTCAGAGTAAAGTTTCAACACTTGAAATCCAAAGTTAAATCCAAAAACATTCATGAGGATTCTAGTTGTTTTGTAGAACAAAATAAAGTAATTACCTTCACAAGAAAGCACAACTGGCATCTTGGAAACATCTGTTGACTATTATGCCAACCAAAGCATTCCAACTGTTCTGCTTTTGTGTACAAAAATAGAAGTAGCAATATTTGGGCTACTGAAACACACTGGGAAGTCAGACTGTTCATTTAATATGCATCCAGTGAATGGCTATATAAGTGACATAAAGGGGATAAAGGTGAGGGAAAACATATTTCTCACTTAAACTTGGGCAAAGTTTTTTCTTCTCTTGTGAGATTAACAAATCAGCTTGTTCATAATAGACAAAATAAGTACACTAATAATAGCTTATTTACTTATCTGTTATGAGAACAAAAGTGACAGAAAAGTCAGACTCACAAGCCTGACACATGGCTATTTTCTGTAGTCATGTGTCTGGCTTTATTCTTAGGCCTCATTTCCACTGAGTGGTATGGCATGGGTCAGTACAGTTCAGTATGCTATTTTATCTAAAGTAAGGCAAAGGTATGAATTAGGGATACAAATTGTGGAAGGAGAAAAGTGACTCTGAACTGTGTTGGTTCCTTATGTATATGTCAACTGAAGAACTGCCTATATAAAACTAGCCCACAAACAACGGCTAAACGCAGATAAACTGATTTGCAGAGAATCTTAGGCTATCTCAACACGACTGTTGTAACTGACAGCACAGATAAAATGGGATCTACTCTCTGCTATTGGTATAGCAATAAACTAGAACTGAAACAAATAATTTATATTCTTCCTCATAAAAAAATTAAGATAATTCTGACCTGCTAAGTGTACAACCGATTTTTGCACATGTGTAATAATTGTAATAAACTGATTAATAGCAGACTGCCTGCCTATCATTGGTGAACTCCATCTGTCAAATAAAGCAGCTTCTCGTCTGAACCTAAGGCCGCGGAGATGAGGGAAGTTTCTGAAGCAGGCAGCTTAAGGCTAACATTAGCCAGCATATTTTAAGTAATGAAACATACCACAGAAACAACTGAAATACAGAAAGAAAAAACAATCTGCAGTTCGCCTTAATACATAGACCTTTCGGTTACTCGCTTGTTGTTATTCATAGCTCATTTTACCCTGAACTCCAACACAAATTCCACAGCCAAACTAGCTAATGCTAGCTAGAGATGAACTGTCGTTTGTTTACAACAGTGGTACAATTTGTGTGAATGAGAAAACCTGCAGTAGACTCAGCAGTGTAACCGATATCAGCGTTAACCTCGGTGCTAGAATCCGTTGCATGCCTGCATGCCTCTGTTTCGGGCCCCCTGGACAGGCATTAGCTTGCGCAGCCGTTTAACCTCACGCGTTCCGACACAAACAGGCACAAGTGACAGAACCTTGCCATCCGCGGCATTCTGTTCCACGGGGTTAAACGTTTGTCACCTTACCGTTTTCAAGAAAACTGAAGCCTCCCGCCTCGTTTTAGCTTTCGGTTCCTTGTTGTCCCTCCAAATATTATTCTACCTGAAATTTTGGACGGTAGCTCGGTGCGCCCAATAGGCTTCGATCAGACCAGCAGCGGCACAACAGCAGAAGCAAGAAACTCTTGTATTTGCATTCCATTCTGGCGACGTCAGAATAATATGACCAATAGGATTAGAGTATGGTTTAATCCCACCCCTTCTGATTGCAATCACGCCCCTTCCTCTCCGTTGTCAAATGGACGCCACTTTACTGTTTCCATGGCAACATAAAAGGTCTGTCCTTCCGCTGCACTCTGCCTGAAAAATGCAAGATAATAAAACGTTTCCCAAGAGGCACAGGGTGAAATGTCACTGTTACCTCTTCGGTAACAATTTTTTCATCTTTTGGTCTTTTCTCCCGTGCTTATCTCCAAATAAGCCCCAAGTGATTCTTTTGGTGTGCAAAACTAGTTTTACATCCTTACAGAGTTACACTTTTTTTCTACACCTGTCATCACGGTCATTAATCAGCAAAATTCAAAAGCACTCGTTATTAACCTGGATGTGTAGTCACTGTTGTTTTTAAACCTAGCAATTTAATCAATGCAGAATTATTACTAAAGCTTCGTTAAGTCTCCCATAAAGATTCCTTTTGGCACATTTAATTTATTAAACATGCACACATTAGTAAGATTTGGTCTTTGGAATTCAAACAAAAACAATGTCATTAGTAACACTTAAAATAATGTCAATGGGTTGTATTTGAATTTTAGATAATGTTTGATTATATGTAGCTATTTAATCTAGTGAATTTTTGACCTAATTTGCTGATGCTGATATACAAGTAAACAAAAAAGAACTTTTTGTTCCACTAGAAAAAAGGAACCACTAAAATTAAATTTAGGTAGATTAAATGTAATTTTAAAATATGACTCCTGGAAACAAAATTACGAAAATCCTCTGAGCAGGATTCACCTTTTCCCAAATAAAATTATTTATCTGCCTCAGCCTGGCCCCAAGCATAAGCAAAAGAAATAGTCGAGTTCAATCAGAACTGCTCATGTTATGTCAATATACACCTCCCCCTATGCCTCTTTTTATTGAAAGAGAAAACATTTCTTGAATTTCCACAATTTTTAAGCATGTAATTTTGCTTCAGAACAGCTGCAGCTTCATGCACTTTGGTTTTTAGCATTGTTTATACACATAAAGTACAAAGTCTTCAATATGTATATATGGAAATGATCCAGCGTGGCTGTGAATCGGACAACAATAAATTTCTAATGTTTCAGGGAGGCACTATTGTGTTGCCTGCAATATGAGAAGGGACAGTATTCATTTCCTTTGCAAATACTGAATAATTTATTAGAATATGACTTATCTGGTTGGCCCCTGAGTTAATTTATCTGCTCTTTCATAGCTCCCTTGGTACCTCACTTGCAGCATCACTATGAACACAGTATCATTCCAGTAACACAGTTAATCCCAAAGGCGATTCTTAGAGCCACAGACACAGAATTGTAATATTGATGTTGTGGCAGACAGTCAAAGATTTATAGTTAGTTTACAATATCAAGTATGAAACACTTTTTTTTTTTTTTTTTTTTACAAATTTGTTGTTGGTGATAGTGTATTCTGAAAAACATGTATTAAATCAAGTCTCTTCAGCTGGAAGCTAACATAAAAAAAAATTTTAAACCTCAGAAAGCTTTTGCCTCAAAAGGCAAATAGTTAACATTAGAGTTATTTCTGTAAAGTATGTTGGAGAGTCCTTACATGGAAGAGGAGTCTCTTTGGGAAACATTTCCAATTATCTCAAGTTGGTAGATCAGTTTCAAGACTTTTGCAGTGTGACCTTAATTAACACCAGACTTTTCCCTCTGCTAGTCAAATTTAGTTCTCTGCAGCTGCTCTATATTAGTGAGAAACATCATAAATAGAGTAACTTTAATGTGCTTTAGCGATCTAACCTTCCAAAGACAATCTTTTAAAGGATTTCTGTACGTAATAAAGAACTTTGAAGAACATATTTACCCTAAAGAATTATGCTGTTGTGCATTTCTGGTTTTTTTTTCAACAGTAGTGTAAGGTAATTCTACAAAAATATTCCAAAGAAGCAAAATATCAAAATTGATCAAATTACATAATTCTGCTTTCTTTGTCTTGATTTGTCTAGTTACACTTCACTATTTTCTTATGTTTAAGTAAAAACAAGCCATTCCTTCACTGGCTTATGCCAGCTGAGAAAATAAAACCTTTTGAGTGCAAAAACATTTTTGAGATGGTAAGCTGTTTGCTTCTTCTTTTTATTTTCTCAGCTGGCACCTGCTGGTCTTGTTATGTGGCGTTCAAACGAGGTGCTCATGTAATACCCGGGATGACCACAATGTGTCAATAAAGATTGCTTAGATACAGGGTATCCTAAAATGAGCGTGATTTTAACAATCATAACCTATATGACAATAAACAGTTGTTTTATTTGGCAATTGAATTTTGGTTGAGGATTTAACATGGAGATTTAATTTTAACCACAAGCAAACAACATAAAAAGGAATTATGAAAGTGTGTGTTCTTTTTACATTGATAAATACAGGAATTGTCTTTTTGACTCTACAGATGTAAAATTGAGGTATTAGTTTTAGACATAATAAAACTGTCTAAAACAGTTTTAGACAGTTTTATTTGCAGTGTGACCTGCAAATAAAACTGCAGGTCACATGTACAATATGTACATGTTCTTCACACATGTACAATATACTATATTAGTGTTATTTGTTAGCAATTTCATCAGACACGCATCTGAATAAAAAAGAATGGAGGGGATGGAAAAAAATTAAATGTGTAAATTGACTGTGAGCTTCAAACAGCATGTAGACTGTTTGTGTTACAAATCCAGTCTCAAAAAATCTTTCATTTAAATTTGCTGTTTTTCTTTGCTGTTCTGCGTTTCACATAATTTTCCTCATGTGGTTCCTTTTTTTATTCTCCAAGTTTGAGAAAGTGCTATGAAACTAACCTACAACCTTGGAGCTGCCACAGAAAATGCTATGCCTTCTCTGAGCTTCCGCCACATCCTTCAACCATCCAGGAAAGATGGTCTTCTAACTAATAGAAAATGGGAAGGGCAATATAATTAGACATGTTTAGAGAGGTAGGGTGGAACCAGACCATGTAAAGATTTAAAAACAAACAAAAGATAAAAATCTAGGCTACTCATTTCATCAAGGTACTTAAACATTGAAATTCAACCAAGGGAAGCCCTTTGAAAACCTATACAGTGTTCTAAGCAAGAAATTAAAACGCCAGCGTCCACAGTATCAAATGCAGCTGTTAAACCCAATAAAACTAAGATCACACAATTTCTGGAGACTGTGGTTGGAACGATGTCATTAAAAATCCTAAGCAGTGCACACTTTGTGCTGTGAGCAAGTAAGTAAATAAAAATGTATTAATTTAGAACCTTTAAGATTAGTATTACAAACTGATTTACAAAGACTTTCACAAAAACAAAGTTAAAATATATCTTAATATATATTTTGTTTTAAAGTGTGCATTCAGCTCTGAGGGAATGACCCGCACTATACACTTCGGAGAATACAGCTGCAACAATTAAAGCTTTGCCCAATTGTTCACTTCAAGAACCTCCATGTCTTAGTCATCAGACTGCAGCTTAGGCAACCGACCATTTGAGGTTTTAGTGATTGTTATTTGAGCTTTCATCCACTTGGGTGTGCCATTGTGTTACAGTCTTTTCAAAGGCCTTTTAGGCTCTCAGGCTCATTATTTTGAAAAAAAATAACAAGCCAAACAGTCACAAAACAAATTATGCAGAGTCATTTGTGAAGTTAGTCAATGTTATTTAGTTGTTTTTGCCAAGAGTATTTACTTGGCTCTGTGGTCTACTATTAATAGGAAGATCAAAGTTGAAGTGGTTCCTGTTGAGTTTGAACCTGAAGTCCACTGTTAAGAAAGCAATCACTTTGCTGTTGTCTTCATTCAGGCTTGGGAAGGTATTTAAAATGGCTCAGGGAGCTAGGTTAATTGTTCCTCTGAAACAATGAAAATTCCTGGAGTCAAAGACTGCCGTGAAGTAACTTCCTCTTTGGTAGGTCCATTTGCGTTTGTTTTGATTAATTTCTTCAAAGACAACCCCAACCTTCACCTTGATGCCTTTTTGAACTGTTTTTACTGTATGAAAGAGTTTAGAAATGACGGTCGAGAGGCCTCCCACATCAAAGATTGCTTGTTAGTTTAAGAATTACTCAATTTTCTTGTCATTGTTTTATAACGCTCCGATTTGTCCCTCTACTGTTTGCACAGCAAGGATGACTATTGTGAAAAAGGATATTTAGTCTGATTCAGCCCCAGCAGACATCCCCTCCCTGCTGCAGACAAACTTCACAGACAAGGTTAGGAGATTTCGGGCATCCTGTTGTTTAACATGTCGGCCGAACACTGCATCAATATCAACACCTATACACAGGAAGTATTGCACAATACTTATCAAGCCTGTATGAGCAAGAGCTTGAGAAGTACTGGCTGTCCAGTGGTTGACCTTCACATTTAACCAGAAATGTTTCTAAATAGAATAGAATCATCCTTTATTGTTCCACAGGATGGAAATTCAGGTGTCTTAATAAGTTGAGGTAAGCAGGAACATACATATTCAAAACATATAAAAAATAAAAAGTAAGAAACTGTTCAGTACAGTCAAATTTACAGCATAAGAAAAGCAATACTGTGCATTTGTTTAAAAAATAGTATACCCAGATGTAAAAGTAATGTGTAGCTTGGTAGGTTAATTTCAACAAGAAGGCAAATGTACAAAATGTGCTTGAAGAAGTGAGTTTTACAACTGCTGAGACTCAGCCGTACTTGAATAGGTCCTTCTTGTTTTCTCACAATCTCTTGAAGTTTCTTTAAGTGGCATTAGTGGCAATACTGGCATAAGATTTACAAGAGCTTAAAGTGTTTCCACCTTATCGGTAGAAACAGGACGGCTGAATAGATCAAGCACTCATTACTTCAATTCCCACACACCCAATTAAAATAATAGGCTTTTCCTCATTGACATGACCGGGTAGCATGTCGTGACGTGTGCGGAAGAACAAGGCTCCATTTTTGATGTGATCAACATTTTGTACCAACCACAAAGAAAACAACACATTACCTGTTAATGAACAATGTTTTACATGTCAGAATTAGAATTCACTCAAATTAAATGCAACTCACACTTGTTCTAAGTAAAAGTTTATTTTTAAAACTTGATCATGGTTTCTGTTGTTTTGATTTCCTATTGAGATAGGACTAAGACTCAAGTCTCTTTATTTGCCTTTGGTCAAAATTGGTAAGACAAGAGCATATGCCTTTCAAGTAGGGCAAATTTTCATTGGTCTTCCTGCTTGCCTAACATTGTCCATTTCTACAATCAACAATTAAAGCTGTAATGAAAATGTTTGGAAAAAACCCACTACACAAATATTTTGGCACCACACCAGAGAGTTTGACAGAGAGTTTAAAAGTAACTCTCCAAAGCTTACCTTCACAGAACAGATACATACGTTTCTATGTGAGATTAAACTACTTCAAATATAAGTTTTTTCTTCTGCACATAAAGATAGATTTGTCTCTGTAAGATTACAACTTTTCCCTTGTTGTATATTAAAACGATGGTAAGATATTCAAAGTGCACATGTAAAAATGTTTGAATAGGTTTCGTTTCATTATTTGGAAAGTTTTGGCATTAAATTGTAAATATCTAACTATATGTCCTAATACGTTTATTGGAATCACGGCCATGTTTTTACTGCTATCAGGCATTAGGCAGTGACCACATATGAAAATAACATCTTCCTGCGTGCAGGTGTTTCAGAAGTCAAAAGAGTCACAGGAAATACCTTTATCACCAGCTGTAGTTAATGCTGATCAACTGGTTACGCCATGACCTCCATCAGTTTTGGAACCTCAATGACAGTTGTGGCACTGAAATCTAGTTCTGAGTATGTGTCCTTCTCTTTTACTTGATAGGTTAGTGACAGTCAACTTTCTTAGGAATCCAATTGGCAGGCATGACAGAAATGATGAAATCCAAAAGCATTTATCACACCAAAGCAGCACGGAGAAGAAAAAATTAACTTTCCCAATGGCTGTAAAATGAGAGAAGAAAATGTGCCAACTGTTTTTCAAGGGGCCAAAAATCTCCCATCCCCCAGAAAAAGCAGTAAATTAACTCATTATGAGCAAACTAAATTTATCTTCCCTGAGAGTGTGTGTGGTCTATTCCTAATGGTCCCCACAAAGAGAAATGTTGTTTGTTGTTTTTGGGTGAGGGGTTAAGTTTAGGACTGAAGTGTGAAGTGAATTTAGGTTATGTTTAGGTACATATGATGGTTAGGTTAGGGTAAGGATTGGGGTTAAGCTGCATAAATTAATGGAAGTCAATGCAAAGTCCTGGTAAAGATAGAAAAACAAAACGTGTGTGTGTGGGAGTGTGCGGCGCGTGCGTGCGTCTGTTTGTGTGTGTGGGCGGATGAGTGACGTAGACAGAGCATTTCAAGTCAATGAATGTAAAAGAATGAGGATCTTAAAGTCAGGATATAAGAGGAGCTCTGCTTTTCCTGATTGCTTAGCTTAGTGGTTTGTAACCACTGGTTTAGTTTAGCATTAGTAGAGAAGTAGTGGCAGACTTAAATCTACTGCATAACTTTCATTTTTGTTGTAGTTGGTAAGGCTGGCTGCTGCAGCAGAGTGTAGCATGCCGCCCTGCACGCACACAGTTTCTTCTTCCTCATTTGTCGGCATAAGAGTGTGGCGAGGTTTTAGACCACAGGAGCTTGTGATGTTTGGTAGCCTGGAACTAATCAGTGAGTCACACAGAAAGACTGAATAGGTGAGGAGGAGACTTGGACGTCCTTAATGAAGAAGGAGAGAATGGAAAGGTTTGGATTTTATTAGTTCATGTTAAAAAGGAGAATGAATAACATATATGGCCAGTAACAAGAACTACTTTTCTAGGAGGACAGGTCATATAACTGATGAACTGATTACAACATAAAGAAACTTACTTACTGCAAGAGGACATCAAAAAAGAAAACTGATACATTTGTAGGAAAATGAAATCTTTGAGAAAATTGTAATTGAGATGGCAAATAGCATCACCCATCACCCCACACTATTGTAGTGGTATGTTTAGAGTTAAAATTACAGAGTAGTGTCACATGTTTGGCTTCTCCTTCGTGGCAATTGGCACTTTAACTCAAGGTTCGCTTTTGCCCAAGAGAATCAGGAAGAAAGAGAAGAAGTATAAAGAAGTGACTGAGATACAAACCGGTGAATTAATCCATGGTTGTACAGTGTTGTTTTATTTATTTAGTAAAGTATAAAATCACACACATGAACAAGGAATGCAAAAGACACATATTTGTATACTACAATAAATTGAACATGCTCGAAAAAGATTAGGAAGAAGAATCTTATAAACTCCTGTCTCAAACATGTTGACATTGAGACCAGATGTATTAAAAAATGTATTAGTCCCATTTCATCCAGATTCTATTTAATGCTCTTGTCCCATTTGAATGAGTCATATCATCCAACCAGACAAGGATAACCTGAGCAAATACAAAATACAGATTTTAGTTTCCCTTTCAGTTATTAAGTAAAAAATATTTTCCCAACCACACTGACTTTATTGGAAAAAAAAAATCTCACAAACTGTTATAATGGTTACATCACCCTTGACATCAACAGCCATCAGTGGTCTGTTTGAGATCCTGTAACAGAATCTCTGTTTAATTTAAATTTGGACTTTGGCTTAACATTTTTTTTCTTCCAGTTTCAATTTTAACTGTCAGATCACCTATGTAAACTCAAGTGTGTTCGAGTTTAAAGTCACCAACTGATGGAGAAATCTTCACCTTTAGGATTTTTTGCTAGAAAACAGAAAATACTGGAAGTTTCATGTCTCAATTTCTTAACAAATATCACTTTTGGCTGGCCTTTAATAATTTAGTTTTAGAACTTACTGGCTGATTTGTTCTCTGTACTTAACCTTTGTCAAAACACAAAGAGGGAGGAGCAAAGAGAGCAAGAAGCTTCAAAATTAACAACCACACATAAAAATGAGAGGGAAAAACTAAAAGAGCAACTAGTGAATTATGCAGGAGCAGAAACAGGGTCAGTGTGTTAGTGGTCATGCCAAAATCCATGTAGGGCCAGTGTAGTCCTGAATGATCTGGATGATATGCTATTCCCTCTGTCACAAGTTGCAAAGTTAATAATGCATTGCCATTGTGCAAACAACAGATCGCTTCAGGTTTCCTGCCTCCACATTTACGAAGCTCTCACCACTTTGCCTGATCACAAGAAGCACTGAAACTATCCTTCCAGTTCCATTAAAAAAATTGTTGCATATAACTAATTTCTTCTGTTACCATTAAAACACAATTTATTAATTAACTTCCAGCTGTTCTTTGACAATTTTCTATTTTCTGAGCTATATTTTATATATATATATATATA
>CAEGAG010049465.1:0-14257 GCA_903067065.1 Brachyrhaphis terrabensis
ACAGACAAATATATAAAGTTGTTATTATTCTGGTATTTTAAAACCAAAATTATGCCCCAACTTTACAGAATGTGAAATGCAAACATGTTTCTCAAGTTTTATGGACATTAATTCATTCAAGTGGGCCCACCGCCTGCAGAGAAGAATGTTGGGATCCTGAATGGTAGGTGAGAATATGGATCATAGTTCACTAATTCCTGATGGCCTAACCTGCTGACATGGAATGTCTCACCTCAGTGGAATGCTGCTGCTATCAAAGTCACCTCCTGGTTTCTGCCAACCAGTGCACTGTGCATACTTTGGAAAGTAAACAGAAACATACAATGTGTCTACAATTTCTTAATGTTTGAAATACCAAAACTCGGCTGATATGATATTAGAGAACCGTTTCCATAAATTTCAAATACAGTGAATCTCCCAATATTTTGCTTAAACATCCGATCCTGCTATCATTTCAGGGACAAAATGTAAAACAGGAAAACAGAAACGCAAACAATTGTTGTTCCTCTAGACTCCCTGGTCAGGCGGGTCTGGCACATATAGGGTGAATGTTGCCCCTCCTGCCCCATAACCCAGCCACCTCACTGTTTGTGGATCTATTGCCCTTAGAAACATTCATGTCTTACTGAAGCAGCCAAGCAAAGGATCAACAGTCATTTTTGATTGTTGTTATTATTACAAGAGCCTTGTAATGGCAAAGTAGGTACTTCACTGTAGAGATGTTCTTTTGGCTTAACACCTACCTGATGAACTGCCTATAGCAGTCTGCAGTGTGTTATGATAAAACATCTGACTGTTCATGTGGCTTTCAGCTGTGTTGATGCCTGTATGTTCATAGATTTGTTGAGATAAATAAATATGTGACCCAGATCCACCCCTTTATTTATTATTTAACCAGCACCATCTGGCTGGTATGTCTATCGAAGCCTATTTTATAGCACACGCTTGAGGAATCGCTCTTTTCTTTGCATTTTTCCTCAAAGAAACCAGAGTTCAGTTTTTGAAACTGAACGGTAGTTCTTGGTTTTCCAAAGATTGCTCTAAGTTTGTTACAAAGGTATCAATACTATGTGGGATCGATCTACCAGGCATGGTGAAAATTATTAGAACATCTTTAAATGAATATGTATATATATGTATATATAGCCAATCACCTGAATGATGCAGAAGGTTGTGGCCCTGTACACATCTGATTCAACCTTAGAAACAATTTCCAGATGTTTGAAAGTGTTGATTTCATCTGTCCAAACAATTATATGCAAGTATAGAATTGACGGTCATGTCCAACCATCATACCGGTCAGTAAGGAGATTGGTTCTATGACTAAGAGATAAATATGTTTTGGTATGAAATGAGCAGATTGACTCCAGAAGAAAAGCCAAAGAGCTCATGAATACATTGGCTGAAGCTGGTAAGACAGAGTCATTATCCACAGTGAAACATGTTCTGCACCGACATCAAACTTGACGCAGTTCCACAGTTCTGTCAGGAGGAATGGGCCAGAATTTCAGCAAAACTCTGAGAGAAGCTCATGGAAGGATGTCCATCATGTTTCACCCTAGTCCTACAATTAAAAAGTAATGCTACAAAACACTTAGAAAAAGTAGGGAATCTTTTTGCTTCATTGTGACATTTAGCAAATAGGAGTAATTATAGTAATGCCTCTCTGTCTGCCAATCCAGTGGATGAGTCTGGATTTGGCTGTTGCCATTAGAACAGCACACACTGGACTACATGTTGTAAAGTTTCTCCCTCAGTTCCAAAGAAAGAAACTTTTAATGCTTCAACATAATGCTCAAGTGTTCCTGTTTCTGCATCATAAGTGTTTCCTCACTTCCCACTAACTAGTAACATTTTTACTACACTAATAAATTGGCCCCAATTTCCTTAATTTTGAGTGAACTTACAAACTTGGACTTTTCAGACAAAAGTCTGAATTTTTGCTTCGCCCAAAATCAAAACTAACAGGTCAGACCAATCAGAAAACTGCAAATGATGCACCCTAATTTTTATTCATTAAAAGGGTGAACTTGTAGGCTTTAGAGCTTGAAAGAATTCTTGCACAGCAAGATTTTGTCTCTAATAAAATAAAAGTAAGATAAACAAGCAAGCTGAGATTGTAGTCATAGATGTATGATCAACATTGTATGATGCTGTATCAAGACATATGTCCCTAACCCGTCATCTGATTCTTCTCAACTCAAAACTCATCATCAAAAAACATACTGCTAGATAATCCTTCCACAGACTGACAAAAGTGGGAGTTTTCCATTTCAGTGCGTTCAATGAGAAGGAAAAGAAAGATTATTAAGAACTCAACTTGCCTGTGATAATTCAGAGCTGATGCATCCTAAACGAGAACCTTTTCACACCACTATGAGTTTGCAAATCAAAATACTTCCCCTGCTTGGTGACCATTATATCTTATCTGGCGCTGATACTTCTTTTTTCTGAGATGCTGCATTTACAGCTTGATGCCACAAGGGGGCAGGGTTTCTCTGCTCTAAGAAAAAAACAATTTCGGTCAGAATGAAACCAGTCCAGCTACCCCCCTATTTACAGTAAATGCTTGACTTTTCGGTTAACCACGGATTGTGTCAGCATAGTATGAACACAGAAGAGTTGCAGTTGTTTTTAACCGGAAACAACTTTAGGATAAACTGCACTGAGTTGAAGTGCTGTGTAGTTCAGTGAATCCCAGTGTCCTGACGTTACCTTGGTGTATTCAAACGCAGGCAAATGGAGGGCTTTGCAGACATGCTTTGGTTTAGTTGTGTATTTGAATGGCAGGTGCTGTTTCTGTCTGTTTAAGGAAATAACAGCAGGCTCCTCCCACCTGCCCTCACCGCCAACCTCCAACCGACATCAACTGACAAAAATCCAGGTGAGGTTCCTCACCTGTTCTCCTGCTGTTTATATGTTTTGAGTTTTAAACTTAAAAGGAAGTGACACTGTAATCCTATTATTAGCAGAAAATAAGCGCCTCATACACACATTTTTTTTTCTTTCTGCTGGACTAAAAAAAAATTTACTTGAGCTTAATTTTTTTCAGAAGTTCGCCTCTGTTGGGTTTGGAGTGAGAAGCCTTGGGATGAAACGTTAAAGGGACGAGCTGAAGAGAAGATCCGCTCAGTCACAAGGCAGAACTATGAAGAACTGTGTGGGATGCCTGGAGTTGCCTCGGGGAACAACAGCTTGCTGAATGACTCTGCTTTTATGTTGTACTTTTACCCTCATACTTTAATTTAAGATTATCTGTCCTTACTTTAAATTCTTCTCCAAATACACTGATGTTTAACTTTGAACTTTCCAAAGCATGCCTACATTCCTACCTTTGCTTCTGAGGAGCACGCCACAGGCTGTATGTAATCAGAGTGAATGTAAATGTGCTTTTCCATGGAACATCCCCTGTGAGATTTTTGCCCCTCAGCCTCATTTTTGTGGATGTGACCCTCCCGGTGCTTTTGCTCTCCTTCTCCACAACCCATGCAAGGACAGCATCGTGACTCTCCTCCTCAGCGCCAAAGTATCACCAAAACCAATCAGTCTGCATTCTTTAAGGAAAGAGGATCTTTTCTTTTGGTGTGTCTTATCCTGTAATCTTGGCGTAGAGCTTGGAGAGTTGTTTATGAAGAAATTAGAAGGTTTTCAACGTTGAAGTCGGAGCATATTCTGAGGTTTTGTAAGCTGAGGTAAGCTAATGTTTTATTTTTTTTATCTTTATTTTCATGACTCAGGATTTTTAAACTTTCGATATAGACAGTGTTTGCTACTGAATTATCAACGCAAGACTCCTATCTGTATTATCTGATTATAGCAAATCCAATTCGGTCAGAATGAAACCAGGTTTCATTGGACTACTTTCAGTCCAATGACTGATTTCCCACAACTTCTCCAAGTTGTGGAAAAGCACAGCTCTCTCACAGCTTCCTCAACTTCAACTTTTTAGAACTTTGGATTTGGTGGCTGTCCTCCTGTAGGCACATGGTGATGTCCAGCCAAGTTATTCTGCAGGGTGACGGGTCATCACTTCCTCTGCCCACTCGCTCTGACTGGGACCAGGCCATGAAGGATTGTGGATTCTCAGAGAAAGGTCAGTCCGATGCCTCAGAAAGAGGAAGTCTGTTTGTTTGTGTCCTTTTGGACATTTCAAATTTGCATGTTACAAGTCTCTACTTCATCCAGTTGTTAATTTTTGGGCCTGTAAGTATAATGTACTTACATGTAAATTATTCCTTCTCGCGTCATTAGAGGTTTATCCTGAAGGGAAGGATGAAATGTGTTTGGCCTTTTAGTGGCAAGAAGCCGGTTGAAACAAAGGGGAGTATTCTGCTGCTTTCTGTGATTGAAGAGATAATATCAGGAAGGACAGCTTTGCCTTGTGGGATACCACAGAGTTCTGTTCTTGTTCCCATTCTCTTTGTCCTTCCAGATTATTAGTTGGTATGAGCTCTATGCTGATAACATCAGCTGTACTGAGTTCTAAGACTGATCATGTTCCATGATAACACGATTCCTGTAAATGCTGACATAATTTGTTCTTCAAGCCCCTCTGCTTAATTGAGTCTCAGAAATGTGTTCATGAGCATCATTTCAAATAGGTGGCTTCAGATTACTTTTATATTTAAAATAATATTTGGAAGCTCACATCAAACACTAAACTGGAGATGATAAGTCTTGCATGTGTTTGCTTTTGCTTGTCTCCAATGTTACCCATGCTGGATCAGCATCAGATTCTGCAGAACTCAGCCACGAGAATATTTGCTGCTACAAACAGAATAGCTTTACTCACTCCAGTTTGGACTCCTCTCTACTGATTCCAGTTCATAATTTCTTTGTGATGTTTTCCTGCTTTTAGCACTCACTAACTAGTCCACTCAGCGTAGAGTGTCAGGGTTCAGGACTTTGGTTGAAACCCTCTGGGCATTGTGAAGAGATTCCTTGTCTTCATATCTGAGGTTTCTATCTCATTCTTCTGCCATGTTGCTATTCCTGCAGTGTATTTGACAACTGCCAAGGCGTAGCCATTGATGGTTTGGATTTTTTTTTTCTTTTACTGTACAACTTGATTCTCAAAACCTTCTACTTTGCATTTGTTTGGGTCTGGTTTCCTTTTGGTCTCACCAAGGTACCGATTGCCTGTGGAATCAAAAGGCATTCATAGCAATCTTTAATATCTGTAATGTTGCTTTCTGGTAGCGATCACCTTGCACCTCTTGTGCACAATTTGGTTTCCCTTATCTCATCTGAATGACACCCCAATATCCTTGCTGTTTATCCTGGTTTGGTAGATGCCTACCTCTTTCTTAAGATACAGCTTGATTTCATCCATGTTGTGGAGGAGACTGATTGTGACTCTGTTTTAAAACTAATATCCATATCCACTTGTTCTTTGATGATCAGACGGAGGCGGTTCAGACTAGAGATGCATCAATCTGTTATTAATATCTGTATCGGTCCTGATATTGAAGACAATTCTAGTTTGCGTATCAGTAACAATGTGCCCGATCCATAAGGGCAGATCTACCCAGTCTAATTCTATGTTTTGTGCTCTGAGCGACGTTGTGGTTTATTATTTATTTTTATTGTACACGTTTGACCAAAATAGTCAACCTCTGGTTTTTGTTAGTTCCAGTTTCTTTACTATTTATTATATATTGGCTGTACTCCTAATTGCACTGACTGACCAAATACCGAGCTTGTGAAGCTATTGGAGTATTTACATGTACTGTACCTGTGAAGAATTATCAAATAAATTTTCTTTCAGTACTTTTATGTCTCTGTTTAAAAAAAGAAAACAACAACAAAAAAATCACTTTAAGTTAATTCAGCTTTGATTTTCTGTATCAACCGATAATAAACCTCCGATAGCCGTATCGGTATTGGATGTGAAAAAAGTGGATCGGTGCATCCCTACTTCAGACCTTCAGACCCGCTGAGCTTTCTCTATGACAGATCTCAATGTGCTGTTGATGTGCTGCAGCTGTAAGCATTCATCTGCCCTGTCAACTAGTAGCTGTCAGCCAGAGGCTGATGTTGTATTTATATTCCTTATGTAATCTCAAAGCACTTTGATATGTTTTTTTAAAATCTGTGAAAACATCTGTATACATAACCTTTACTTTGCGGTGAAGCACGCATTTCGCAGTTTTCTCCAAACTGATCTGATTCGATGTGTTGGCTGAGGTATTGCTGTGACCTTCTGGGTGTCTAGAGGCTGACCCCGGATCAGATTGAGGTTGGTGACATTTTACACCTCAGTGCCTTCGTATGGCACATTAACCCTTGGATGGGACTTCATAATAGGGTGTATAAATCTGTGGAGTTGAAAGCAGCAGGTAGAAGTCAGCATCAGCAATGAAAAACAGTTCTTGACTTTAACAAAGCCTCCCCAGAATGCTCAGTTAGTCTTAAAGATTAATTAGACTGTGGAGCACTGCGGAAAGAGAGGACTTTACTGCCTATTTGCATAATGTTCATATAGTTTGTGCAATTTTGCTAAATCGAGAGAGGGAGAGGAGCGGAAAGGGAGGTTTGCACTTATCGTAAAACAAAGTGTGACACCGTTAACTGCTGCACTGCTTTTAGTAAAGATCCATCTCTGCTTCGGAGTCGTTATCACCCTCCTTATTATAGATTCAAAAACAACACACGCGCACAAAACGCCCCCCAAACGCTCGCTTTGGAGGACACACTCAGTTTAGCTTTGTGGGATTGTGTGTTTGCATTTGCATGTGCTAGTGTGTGTGCAGCAGCCTGAGTTATGAGCGTGAATGGAGTGCACGGTGTTTGACCATGTGCATTGTGTTTTATGAGATGAGCAAGCTTTAATGACTCTGTCACCAGTAAATGGGTGCTGATTTGTGGCACAGCTGTCGCTCCACACTCTCCCATCGCACATTTAGACACACAACCAATCTGCATCTGCACTGAGCCCACGCCTAAACGTCCACATTTACCATATATATGTAAAATGTTATACTGAGATGTGACAGCTCATGCAGATTTTTGGCACAAACTGTCTCATAAATGCATTTTGTGGCAACATAAAGTAATTGAAGTGTACAGTCTAATCAGGAAAACATTACATGATCCAGGCAGCAGTTCTACATAAAATCTGATATTTAAAGGTACATAATATAAAATTGAATTCTTTGAGCTTCATGTTATAATGTTATTCCCTCATCAAAAACGTACCAGCAGTGTTGCCTTGATTCTTTCATGCATGTTTGAGAAATCCTTTTCTCTCCATGGCAACCATTCAGCTGTGCAAAGCGGCTGGGTGGACTTAGCTCCACCTCCTCCTCAGACCTTCCACCTCACGGAGCATCCCTCCCCTCGACTCCTCCAGTCAGTTCCTCCAGACTAGCCGGCAGCAATTAGCAAACACCTGGTGGAACTGCCCATCTGCTGAGCTCTTTATAGGAGCTACTTCTCAGTGCAATACTGGCAAAAACATTGTTTAAGGGTTGATACAGGAGCAATGTTGTGATGACTTCCCGAAGACAGAGTTTCAGGAAGAAAAGAAGAGTTTTTAAAGAGATAGAGCCCCACTTTCAAGGTGTTAAATTAGGAAGTAATTTTAATATATATTTGATATGAATAGCATTTTTATTAACAACCTAAGTTAACATAGTTACTTGACTGCTCTATAAAACCAGCTGATGTAGTTCCTACTGTACACTTGTTCCTACAACACATCTTTATTTCATCTTGTTTCACAGAGTTAGACCCTAGAGATGGTTTCCTTAGGTGATTCTAACAAATATAGGTACAATTCTAAAAATTATACTTCTGGAAAAAAGCCAAAAACTGGGTGGCAAGCAAAGACTTTTTGTAATTCCTCAAGTCATTGTAGTTTAATATTACAAATTGCTTAAGGACATTAAACGTTTAAAAATGAGGGGGGAAAAAAGAAGGGAAATACTTTTTCACATGACAATATATTATTTTATCTAAGAGTCATGTAGTGATTAAAAGGACTCCAAAGTCAAGAGATTAAGTTGTGTCAATGCATAAGTTAACAAAACACCAGTTTTTAACTGGATATTCTTGTTGTTGCTTGAAAGCTTTGGGGCAATTCTCTAATTGAACTTAAAAAGAAACACAAGTTGGCCTGGTTATACTCAGACACCAATGTTCTGAAACGTTTCCTGTTGATCTCATCATGGAGGTTGTTTCTGGTGAAGCGGAGGCAACCTTATGCCGGTTTGATAAGTCTTCCTCTGTATTTTATTGCTTTAGTTTTGTAGAGCTTCTTTTTTGTACTAAGATAAGTTTGGGACAGTCTGCTGTAATCCCAGCTCATCGTCAGCAGATGTCGCTGTTGTAGAGTGTTTCAGGAGTTTTAAACTCCAGCGGTAGTTTTATTTTTAGTTTTGTCTGCCAGCACTTGCTCCTCTTCTTCATCGCTTTATTGCATCAACTTGCAGCTGTTGAGACAGTTGTGTTGATCTGTCCATCTGTCTTGTTTACAGACTCTGAGCTCGCTGACAGTGTAGCAGGTGTGCCCTTTTGATTTCACCGAAATGTCAGATGACGGCGTGTGTGAGGAGTGTTTGTCTTATCAAGTTTGGAATGATTTCCCATGTTCTGCTCTCCCTCTCTCCTACCGCCAGCTCCTCTGTGCCCCCCCACCTCCCCTTCATTAAGCGGTGGGGCTGCAGCGGCGATTCCACTCATGTGTGCTGCACCTTGTTGACTTTAGGCTCATTAGGAGGCCAAATGAATATGACGAGTTTTGACATTAGGCTACAGCTGGAACAAATGTGCCAGCCGCTCGCTTTGCGGCCCAGCCAATTCCTCCCCCTTCAGCCCCCACACTCTCTCTCCAATTTCTTACCAAGCATATGCAAACATGTGCCTGCTTGTTTTCGGAGAATAACTTGATGGGTTTTTCTGCAATATTGGGAGATGTAGATGCGAGGCCTGTGTTGTTGAATTGAATTGCACGCTTTGATGCAGAGACAGATTGTAAAACTGTGCTTTTATTAAATCCTTCATTAGGATTCATCAGTGAGATTGGATCAGAAAAAGGTCACCGTGCAGATGCAACCCCCCCCTCTACTTCTTTCCTCTTTGTTACACCCCACCCACTCCTTTATAAATGTACATCCACCCTCCTCCACCGTGTTTACCCCCATCTTCGCCTTTTTGACTCCACTCAGCAAAAGGCAGCACCTCATGCTTGCTTTCCTCCCTCGCTAGCTTTTACCCAAAACAAATTTGCAATGAAAATGGGTAAAAATGATCATCATGGGCCTGCTAGGGAAACACAAGGTGAAAGTGACATTATCCCGCCCCACCACCCTCACTCCTTCACCCCCTCCAACCCTGTCGTCCTCGCAGCCTGGCGCCAGTGGGACGGCTGTGCCACAAATCATTTGTATACTCTCATTTCTGCAAGCGGCCCGTGTTGTTGCTTACTGCTTAGCGAGCAGATGACTTTTAGAAAGAAGAGTGAATTTAGAGGAAGGGGATGACGAGATGGGGAGATGAGGGAAGAGGGGTTGCAGGAGGGAGGTGTGGGGGGGTAATTTGCGGCGCGCGAGGAACGTCTGTGGGAGTTGAAATTGAGAGGGAAATTGTGTGCGCCATATGTCAAGTTCTGCAAAGGAGGTTTTCATGGCACACCTTGTGTGTGTGTGTGTGTTTTCTGTTGCAAAATGAACCATCTGGGTTGTTTATTGAATCACCTTCACCATTGTCTGTGTTCCCTGCTATTATCAGTGAAAGAGCTACAGGAAATGTGCTGCACAGATTGTCTGTAGCTTAGTGTTTGGTCATCTTTGTCTGTCTCACATGTTAGCTCTCTCACACAAACGCACACACGCCCGTACACACACACACACCCTTCCCCCATCCAACGGCCGGTGCAAGACATGATTCTTCTGCTCTGATGAATATGTTCTCCACGCAAGTCTGAGCACGGAGGTTCCTAGCAGGCAAACGCGTGATGCTACCGGGGATTATTTCACCTGCAACACAAGCGCAGATTTATTTATCTTCCGGCTTCATCAAGCAGCTATATTACATCTAAAAGTGCAAAAAATGTGTCGGCTATCATCGCTCCTTTTCTCACCCCCCACCCACACATCCTCCCACGTTCACACGCTTGCTCACACATCCCCTCGGTGTGGAGTAAATATAGAGCAGAGACAGTGTGGCACAGTGACCTGCAGAGGAACTCGTACACTTCGCCTGCTACTTCCACTGGGGCCTGTGCTTTCAGGAAAGCCATGAAGTATTCATGGCTTAGTCACGGGATCTGTGAGGCAGGGATGGTGGAAACGGCAAAGACTCTGGAAGTGCACTGCAGGCGGCTCAGCAGGGCTCAGATGATGTTACACAATACGCAGGGTACGGGGATCCGCTGTCAGCTTCTGTTCGCTGCTTGATCTATAAAGGAGAGCGGCATTGCCCTGAAACATTTTCACCTTACAGGACTTAAGTTTCATTTGATCTTTTACGCGTCTGCTTTACGTTCGTCTGATCGTGTTTCCGTGTCTCTTGTGTTTGCATGTTGTCTTTCCGCCCTACTACCCGCTTTGAGAGACCGTCCCGTTCTTCCTTTTCACCCCAAGGGCAGTCTGGGAGGTGGGCGTCCCGAGCGCGAGCGCATTTAGAAGGAGCTGTTTGTGACCCACATTCATATGATCCAACCCTGTGGGGCCTCAGGAGAGCTTCAGGGCAGCCGTGCCCTCTGTGTGGGGCGCTATGGTGAGGCAAAGACTCTGAATTTTGAATTTTTTTCATGAACGTCGGCGCTTCCTTTATGTCCAAAGAGACTACAGTTAGTGAAGACTGGTGTCTGCTTGCTGTTATCCGTCCGTCCGTCTAACCCACTTACCCTCGTGGGGTCATTATTCAGCAATATGGTGAATCTCTAGAACGCTCTAGCAGTGATTGTTTTGCAGGATTGTCCTGTATTTTACTCCATCCTTCATCTCTGACCCACTTCTCTGTCTCTGAGATAACTAATTGATACTATGTAAATGAACTGAATTGAATTAAACTATTTGTTAAGTTGAGATAGAAAGTCAGATTCTTTTCACCATATTTTTAATAACTGAAGCTTAAAGGGATCCACGTCTCGTTGAACACGTTGGCATAAATATATTGTAATTTTCCTTTTAACGTAAAAGCTGTGGTTTGTGATGCGTAAAAAACCCACATAATTACTTCAAAATTGTTCATGTTTATGACATTTTCACCTACGGAGGTCGCCATATTTTAACCTGCTGAATGCATGTAATGCAAGACTTGAGTCTTGGTGCTAGTTGTTATCTTGTGTAATGTAGAGTAAAAGGAAGCCAGTATGTGGCTCATGGGATGTTAGCAGTCTGTTCATTCTAGCTATAGCTGCTTAACAATGACCACATGGATGTCTCTCCAAATAAATGCTGTATTAAATGACATTGGATTATTTAGGAAGCAAAGTGACCTATTGCTGACATTCTCTTCCTGCTAAGCTAGTGGCAACTCTACAAGGTCACGGAGATGTTGCAACTCATCAGTCCTAACTTGTCTCTGTCTCGATTGCTGTGTCATGACACAGCAATGCTACATTTTGGTGTAACAAAACACCAAAATGTTTACTGCAGCTGAAGGGGCTTCACTGGAGCTCGACTTCAAGGTGTCTTGTAGGCCTTGAAGGGTCTATGTGAA
Organism: Brachyrhaphis terrabensis; assembly: GCA_903067065.1. Lineage (NCBI taxonomy): Eukaryota > Metazoa > Chordata > Actinopteri > Cyprinodontiformes > Poeciliidae > Brachyrhaphis > Brachyrhaphis terrabensis. The sequence continues at coordinate 11,668 of CAEGAG010049465.1, forward strand.
AGCCAAGATCCTGAAACGTCACTGTGCGTCGACAGTTCAACCTCTGACTGACCATGCTGGCCCCTTTAGAGGTGCAAAAGGTGAGATCTCTATGGGATCTGAAGGAATCTGATTTTGGGTGGGAGAATTCAGACTTGGCTTGCACTTTTCCCTCAAAGGGCCTGAGATTTGACTTGTTTCTGGAAAAACGACTTGTGAACATTTCTGCTCCCTGTGTATGTGTGGGTTCACTCCAAGTACTCTGGCTTTCTCTCACAAGCTGCTTTTCCATAACAAATGGAAAAAATTCCCAATTTCGATGTTTCAATTAAATAAGAGACACAATCAAAATCAAACGTCTAAAGGTTTGTTCACACGACAATTCGTTAAAAGACATCATCCTCCTGCCACTTCTTTGCCTTTATTCCCATTAGTAAGACCTGGCTGTTGATCACGTGACTCATGTGATGCGAAAAAACAGTTTCTGTTGCAGTTTTGCGAAATACTCATTTATATGCTGCTGAAAATCCACCTGATCCTAGCGAAAAACGACTTAACTAACATAAGTTCTTTTCTTTTAAATTGGCATGTTTCCATCAAGCAAATTTATTTTTTGTAATTCCGATTTGTGCAATTATATGACCAATGGAAACAACTAATGTCCAAAAACACAACTAATGGGTTAATTGGTTTCTCTCTCAATTATCCTCAGTTGTGAAAGTGCATGTACATAATTGTTTGTCCTGTGTGTGTTTGTGTTACCGTGGTGACCTGTTCCAGGGTAGCCTCTGCCTATTGCCCAATAACCGCTGAAAACACATCACCCCCACTGCCGCTCTGCAAGGATAATAGATAATGAATGGATGGAGATTAACATTAGAGACCTTTAAGTTTACATTTTCAGAACATTATTGGGCTGAAATAAAGAGAACTGAGACGATTTCCAACATTAAAGAGTCTGTCTCATTGACACCACAGATAGAGGTGTCTTTGTAAAGCCCAGCAAAACACATAAACATTTCTTGCATAAAATAAACATTAAGCAGCAATAACAAGTCATTAAAATGTGGGACTCAGAGCTCCTTTTAAAGATGAGAGACAATCGCTACTTTTTCTAGTAGAAACAGAGGTCTCCTTCTGTGGAAAAGTATTGATTTCGTGCTTCTCAAAGTCTTCCCGAGTCAAAAGTACTTCCAGACACAAGTTTGTTTACGTCCTCATTACGGATGAGGAGCGTATCCTGCAGCAGCTTGGTGCTGTAACCGGTGCTTTGTACCATTTCAGGTGGCACACAAAGTTATCTTGTTCGGCAACAGAGCGCCGCTTGTGACAAACTGCAAACTTTTCAAACAAGTTGGAGAATAGGCTCTTTGATTCCCAAATCCTCAGCGTGGAAGCGCTCCTTCCTCAGACCAGGTGGGCGCCATTGAGAGGGAAATGTCTTCTCGCAGGGTGAAAGTTTCGGGCTGTAACTCATGAACGGGACGGCTTTGAAAACGCTCAGCCGGCTGCTGAGTGAGTGAGTTTTTTTGGAGACACTGAGCTCCTTTGGTGTTGCTTTTGGGGCTCATGAATAATTCGCCTGTGCGGCTCGTCACTGTCCTTGTTGTTGTTGTCGCTGCAGTGTCACTCCTGTCGGAGGGAGAGAGACGGAGGAGACAGAGGATTCTTTACACTTCAGTCTCCTCCGTACTTCCTCTTTCATTTACACAGAGAGGAAGTGTCGGGGTTGTGTATTGCGCGTCTGAGTCTGCAAGCGAGAGACGGAGGCAGATAGAGAGGAATCGTGCCTGCCTGTCGAGCGTAATGGTCTGTTTGTGCTGCTGTAGGGGTTTGACGGAAGGACAGGGAAATGACGAGAAAAGAGCGACACAGTGAGGAAGACTCTGTTGCTTCATGGGCTCCTTTTTTTTCTGTCTCTCGCTTTGAAAGAAAAATGTCACATATTGACTAAATGTATGTTGTGTATTTCTCAAAAGAAGTTTAAATGTAAAAAAAAAAATAAAAAAAACGATGGCACTTCAAGTGTCTGAAAAAAGTTGTGAAGCTCGGCAGACTTGCAAACAGAAAAATAACCAGCTTTTAGCAAACCAACTCCACTAAGGATAACAATGTGACACAGACTAAAGCAAAGTTCATGTTCTTGACATCTACTTAGCCAACCTGTAAATCATTTTATGGATTTCTCATGTATAGATGGTAAATAAAACTTTATTTTTAAAAGGATAAAAATCACAAAGTGCTTCGACAAACAAAATAACAAATGCACTAAAGAAATTTAAGCAAAAGCAGATTTCAAAAGAAAAGTTTTTAGCTGCCCTTTAAAGGAAGCTGCTTAGTCTGCTGGTCTGAGAGTCAGAGAACGTCTGCATGTCTGTTCATGCAGAGTTCACCAAGTCAAAACCAATATCTTCAAATCCACTCGATATTGAACCGGGAGGAGTTACAGTAGAAGTGGAGCTGCATGACACAACTCTGAAGATCCAGCCAGGAGTCAAGCAGCAGCATTCTGCACAGACTGCAACCGCTCCATAGAGGTTTTGTTTAAACATATGTGCAACGCATTGCAACAATCTAGACAAGATGCAATCAAAAACATGAATTACGATTT